>PVKH010000451.1:0-38166 GCA_004027955.1 Chaetophractus vellerosus
CAAATACATATTGTAGCATTACTGGCATGTTTAATAACTCCAGCCTTTCACACTGAGATGATCCTTTTGACAGGAAAGCTAAAAATGACCATTTTAAATTAAGATACTCAGGAACAGCGATTGTCTTGGATTCAGTTCAATTGTAAACAAGAGGTCTCAAGAGGAGATATTTTCTAAATTATCATTAGATACAGTGGATGGATATAAACTAGGAGGGTGAATATTTGGTTTAAGGTTAATGTTAGTAATAATTCAGGGGTACTAACATATCACCTCAGAGAGAATAAATAGTCATGGAAATAATATTACTTAGGTTTATATGTGTTTTCTAAGACTTCAAAATTGTGTCACTTGGAATATGTACTTCTTATTAGAGTCTTGTAAAGTAGATGGGTTGGGTGTATCTCCATTAGATACCAGAAACAGAGAAGTTGAGTGACTATTTAATATGTGAATGAGATTATGGGCCAAATCTTCAAGCTCTCTCTATACCACAACAATAACCAAATCAAACAGTCTAATTATGTGGATGGACTACCTTGAAAGTAGTTCTTCCAGCTCATGGTTACAGTTCTGCTTTAAGGGTCTGCCACAGTTCACAGCAAAGAATGACAAATTTGTAGGAGGAATGAGCCATCATTGCAGGGCATAAAAACCATTACTCACACTCAATCATTACTGGTCAGAGATTTGGAGGAATGCCTGTCATGAAAAATAGAAGCTCTGGAACTTAACTGTAGTGAATTAAAATTCTATATGGCAGTCCAAGGGAATTTATGTTATTATTCACTTATTTTGAAATAGTCCTCTACCTAGTTTTCTGCCTGCCTTCATTTTAAAAACTTAACTCTCTTAGAAAGATATATTCAAATTTACTCTTTTTGGTGGGCATGATAGTTAAAATCATTAGGACGTAGTTACATACTGGTCAGTGAGGGGCAGTGAGAACAGTCACAAAAGGTTGTTAGCATTCTAGTTAGTAGTTAGAAATAGTGAATGGATTGTGAAAGATACCGTCTGATCAGATCTATAAGCGCTGTCGTTTAAATCAATTTGTTTTTTCAAAGTCTTTGGAGGTCACTCTTCCTTTCTTCTTGGCGACAGATAGAGAGGGTGGGCTTAACGCCATTGATGACGCACCCATACTTTTGTGTAGCCCTTCCTTGTGTATTTGTTTGTGGCTAATATTTATAGACTGTATTTTGCAAATAAACTTGTTGTATTTCACTTATAAGAGGGAGGTGAAAGGGATTTCATTGTGCTGAGTATTTTAAAGAAGATTGACATCCAGGGTATAAATGATCAAAAGTAATAAAATATGAAAGGTTTAATGGCTGTAATCTTTTTCTATTATTATTGAAAATAGTGCTCACTATCACATTGAATCAATTGTAATTGTCTTAAGGAAAATTTCCTGGATTGGGAATAAAAAGATCTAAATTCCAACCCTTGTTTTACATTTATTCCTGCTTTGGCCTTTGCCAAGTCACATATCCTCTCTGAACCTCAACATTGCGATTTGGAATGAGCAAATGATTCTTGATTTACTCAAATCATTATATATGATTGATGCTTAGAAACCAATAAAACACTTTAAAAGCATAAACTGGATATTTTAAAAAAATTCTTTTCTATACATTTTAGTAGAAAGACTTGGTAGAAGGGTTGGATTAGAGTTTCCTCATGTTTTCATGCAGAATATCTCATCAGAATTCTCAAATATTTATAAGGTTTTCACCTTTGCCTTATTAGTAAGCCCATATCTAGGAAGACATTTCTTATCCTGAGTTAGACTCAAGGACCATTAAATAAATAATCTTTTTACTATGGTGAATTCAATTCTAGAAGTCAAGATATATACACAATAGCCTATTTTTATTAATGCACTCATTTATTTATTCATCCATAAGATTCAATAAATGAATATTGAACCTCTACCATGGGAATATATAGGGAGAATGATAAATTGAAATAAATGGATACTAAGAGGATAATCTCCGACTTCAAGAAACATACAGATTTAAAACTTCTGAGTTCACAAGTTCTGGAAAGTCACCAAGACTAAATAGTTTTATTTTTACTTCCAAGTGAATTTGGAAATAAAAGGTATTAAATTGAAAAGGTTAAGTTCCCTATGAACAGGAATGGGTTCATAAGTACTGCTTTTAACATTAATCCACTCATTTTAAAAAATGGTAACCTGTGTTACAATTATGCCAGGAACCTAATAGTCCAGGTGTCCTTTTCTTTGGTACTTCAGACACTAGTGAGCCCCAGGAGTCATTATTCTCTTTAAAAGGTTTTCATTTTTTAAGATTTTATATTCTGATTCCAACATAGAAGCATCTAATTCACTGAATCTTGAGGAGCTATTGTCATTTGATTAGAAATTGGCAAGTACAAACACTCTTGCAATTAGAATCATTAGGTATATTGTAGTAGCTTTAAGCACACTCACAGGAAATAGGATTCATGACTATGGTGGAACCTATTTGTACATATTAGAGGTGGAAATAGGAATAGGGTCATCACACACCTTTAAGAATAGCTATCACCTTAGACTTTTACTGCATATGGAGAGGTTTTAAGGTTTGGCTCATCCATGATAATCCAAATTTTTCAAATAATAAATTATGCTCCAATCCCAAATAAGCCATCACTGAATTAATTTGGATGATTGGCAGCTTGACATATTTCTGGTGGACAATATTTCTCTAATTGGGAGGTAGCATCTCTTTTGAATATTTTTGCTTACGTACTCTACTTTTTATATCCTCCCCTTTCTAAAGAATTGATTCATTTGCTTGTTATCAAAAATGCTTTGAGATTTTGAGCTTCTTGACATAAAACTCTTGAAAAATTTAAAGGTCAAACAGGCCCTAAAGTAGGGTGAGGGAAGTAAGATAACTAGAATACAAATTTTAAGAAGGCACTCGCTCTCAGGGTTGTGGTATGCTTCCTTAAATTTTGTACCCTAGTTGCCTCCCTCACCTCACCCTAATCCAGACCCTGGATCAGAAACTAAGAATTCTGCCTAGGAAAGTGCTTAAGAATGGCCCTGGTCTTGGCTTCATGCACCATTCTCCCTCTGATGGCATCTTGAGGTCTAACTGGCCCATTTTTAGCCAGTTTTTCTCATGGCCTTGAGATGAAGTTAGGTTCCAATGTTGTGGAAATGGAGTCCATTTAGACTTCTCTTCATATTTCAGACTCATGCCAAGGGGGTGTGTAGGATAGAGTTTTCAATATATCTTAAGCAATATTTGAAAATAGTGGTCTTGACAGAGCTCACCTTAAGGGTTCATTAAGAGTTGGCTGTGTGAGACTGACTGCTTTTGATGTAACTGGTATTTCCTAGGATCTTTAAATTGACTGGGGATTGGAAAAAGCTGCCTGGGCCAGGGTCAAATATATCTCAGAAATCCTGGGCCCCAGTGATCTCTAGCTTACACCTGATTTTCCTCATCTGGTCTAAAATGTTCAACTCATGAAAATATAGTCAAGACTCTCTATTCTCTTTTTTTTCAGTGATTAAAAGTCATATAGAGCTTAGTGAGATTATTGGTTATTTGAAGGTTTTACAAATGAATGGATAGGATTGCTAGATCATTAAAGACTTTATTGAATGATTTTTTCTATGATCTAGAACTAAATATAAGACCATATTAATTTATCACCATGTAAAAATTAGCTTAAAGATTGTAGCTGCCTCCAAGACTCAGAAAAATTTGCCATACACAGTAGATGCTCAGTGAGTGCTTGTTAATAGATCTACCCTTGAACATATTTTGTAATGGAATTTTTCTAAATGTTATATTTTATTTATAATGAAAAACATAACTTGAATAAAGATAACTCATGAATCTGAGTCTTTATTTATCAATGTCCAGAACATAGAAGTATTCATGTAAAGTAACCTTGTGATTTCCCCCCCATCATTGGCTAATGTTTAATCAAAGGTAGATGAGTTAATATTAACTTAGGATGTTGTAAGCTTTAATTGATTACTGCTATTACAGTCCTTTGAAATCTTGAAGTGTCAGACATTGTAACTACAGGGATGTCTCATTAAATGTTCTAAAGACATCACGTATTGTGCTGTAATTCTGAATTTTTGATTTTCCATATTTTGATAGTATAGCTCCAAGAATGAAAAACAAGACTTCATTTATTTATTAATAAAAAATACTCCAAGATTTTAACTTTAAAAACCATGTTATCTATGTAATCATTACCTGAAAAATTTTTGGCTCTAAGTTTCCTATTTTTCAAAGCTTGACTCAGATTTATTTATTTATTAAGAGTACAAGTATTGAGCTGAACTGATAGCTAAGAAGCATCAGGTAGATGGGAAATCAAATATGTTACATAGCTTTAGGCCTTGGTGAAGACAGAAATAAACATATGGGACCTCTGTTTTTTCTGATAAGTAAATAATTTACATAGATAAATGATTTATTAGCAATACAGACAGATTCCCAGAGTAAATAATTTTCATTTCCACTACTAGCTAAACGGGATTATTATAGTAATAATTTTTATATTCAAATCTTTAATGAAACTTATTGCTAGATTACCCTGAAGCTTTACATCCAGAACCATTCATAGGTTAGCAAGCCCGGGATAAGAAATAATGCTGCTCTTCCCATTTCATAGATTTGTAAGTGCTACAGCTAACACACAGAGTGAAATATCCATATAGCAAATTTAATTAGTCCCTAAATACTAGGCAGATATTTTTAAATTTGGCATTTTGTTGCTGTCCTTGTATATCTGAAGCCAGTCATTGTTGAACCTGGTTTTAGGGTGTCTTAAATTGTGTCTCCTTCTGTACTTATACTGCTTACTCAAGGCCCCATTTATATATTATTACACTTTACCTAAATTCATCCTAAATTAGATTTTCCTTTTATTTTGCATTTTGAGAATAGTTGCTTGAATCTAAGCGTCACTAAGGATTCAGGTTTAATATGACTGTTAGTAATTCTGTAAGTAGGATATTTTAGGGCAATTTTTGCTTAGAGTTGACATATCTCTTCCACTTGAACAAAAGTATTATCATGTGTTTGTAATAAAACATGCTGTTTTTCAATTTTCAATTTGTTTCTCAAATAGCCCTGTGCAAAAGTCTAATGCTGTAGGTGTTCACCACAAGCAATTTTAGATTGAAAGAACAGTCTCCTTTTGACTTGTTTCTAGTGTCTTGAAGTAAAGGATCCAAGGAAATTGATTCAAACGAAGTATCAATATCCTCAAAGCACTAAATAATGCTGAGGTGTGGAATGACAGATGAACAATGAGCTGATGATTTTTAAGAACATGATACTGAATGCGAAGGAAAAGCCTAAAACAATAGCAAAACACTAGGTAGTTCCAACAGCTTTTATAGGTTAAATCATAAATTATGTTCAAATTTTTGACTTCTTTATTCCTAAGACTAAGCCCTCTAAATCATCTTAACATAGCACCAGGGACACATTTTCAAAGCTTTATGAAAGGGAATTTAGCTGTATGACTCCCATTAATGGTTGTTGCATTGTTCTTGCCTTAGGAAATTTTTTGAAACATTTACTCTTTAAGTTGGTCTCAGGCAGGGTAGTAGAGTGTAAAGTTCTGGTCATTTTTTTGTGGTCCCATGATGCTAGTCAACAATCTTACTAGAGATGAAAATAGGCACGTAAATGTAGGTTTATGATGAATTTTAATTTTCAGGAAAAATGAAAAACCCTAAAGAGGGGAGATGTTTGGGAGAAAATGTCAAATCTGCTTGCAGTGTCACAATTTTGTAATGTCATCAGAGAAAAAATAAAATATTTTATATGACAAAACAACAATAGCAATGTCCATAATAGACAAACCAATAAACAACCATTGAGAAATTACTGGAATTTCCATTTGTCTGTAAAACTCCCTCGTAAAAATGCATTTTCATCAATGATTACTTACCATTTGTTAAATAATCCCCAAGTTTTACAGATACTAGAAGGCACCACATCCAAAGATTGTCCAGTTCATTAATGTCTGTTTAAATTGCCCATTTTAAAGTAATGGCTAAATAATGGAGATAATATTTATGTAATTCAATTCAATTTAGAGAACGGAGTATTAAAATTGTAAAATAAAAGGTTAAAAAATGGAGTAGCTACATTTACATAGGAAAATTCTGTTTTAATTTATTTAATCCCTGCCTTCTATAGATATTAATGTGTGTGGAAAATCTTTATCTTATGGATGTTCCTCATATAAATTTGCTGATAAAAGTAACATTTAGTATTCCTCGGCCATGGAGACTACTAATTTTAATATTTAATTCTCAGAATCATACAAAGTACGAAGGCAACAAAATTTTTGACTACTTATCTTATATTCTGTCTTCCAGAGTCACAATGTTTTAATGCTCCAAGCTAAAAGAAGTAAAACTGAGTATAAACTAGCTTAAATGCATTTCCTTGATATCCATATTGGCTACAGACCTTTGGTCTTTTTGTTGTTGTTGTTGTTGTAGCTAGTGTGTATGCTTTGTAAAGCAGGATTGGGATTTCCAAGCCTGTCTGTTATACCCCAGAGAAACATAAGTAGAATTATATAGCATCTTTGCCTCCTGAAGCATTCATTCATTCATTTACTCATTCAACCAGTATTTCCTAAGTATCTACTGCTGGTAGCATTTTTTTTTTTATTTTTATTTTTTTAGGATACATCAATTTACATAAATGTTACACAGAAATTTTAGGAGTACACATATGCCCCACCTCCCACACCTCCCACAACCTCCCACATATACATCCTTCATCAGTGGGACACATCACCTATAATAGATATACACATTTTGGGGCTTTGCCACCATGCATAGACCACAGTCCAGACTGTAGACCAACCTCTCTCCCACACAGTTCTGCATGATACATGATGATATAAAATGGCCTATATCCTCCATTGCAACATCACCCAAGATGATTCCTAAGTTCCAAAAAAAACTCCTGTATTACAACTGCCCTTCCCTCTCCCTGCCCCCAAAGTGTCCAGTCGCCCCTGGCTCCACATGATTTTGTAATTTCTTCCATTGCATGAATCACAACAAGTCTATAACAGGATAACAACAAGTCCACTCTAGTCCATAGCTCTTCCCCCAATCCTGAGGAGTCTGGGATGGTGATGTCCCCTCCACCACCAAGAGAGAGGGGGCTTATATCCCATGGATATGATGGAAGAGATTATCCTTCCTGCAGCTGCAGTCTCTCTCCATTCCCCAGGATAGCTGTCGTCCATCATCATCTCCCAACTAGGTGTCCTGGGTGAGTCCATTGAGTTGTAGTGTAGGAGTTGCAGGTCCACAGAGTCTCTGGACCCAGTTGGCACATGGACAGCCCATAGTCTCCGGTCTCTGGAAGTACACCTAAAACTCTGGCATCAAATATAGGTTTGAATAGAAGAGACAGATGGATCATGTGCAGTGAAGACATATTTCGGCCAGCCTCTGTCACTCTCAGGAGCAAGGATTCCAAATTAGGGCCCACTGGTAAGGCACCAAACTCTGGGGCTATCTTTCCTGATATAGGACCTGGATATCTCCAAAGCCCTCAGGAGGCCCTCTGTTTGGGGTGATATCCATATTGGAAGTCTAGGAGGTCCTACTGGGATCTGCATAAGTGTTACCTCTGGGTTGACCTCCCGACTCCCTTTGAAGTCTCTTAGCCCTATGAACTCATTTGTCTTCACCATTTCCCCCTTTTATTCGAAGTCTTTTTCCAGTCATACTGCCCATTGGCATTTATTTGTAATCCCTCGTTGCCAGGGAGGCTCATCCCTGGGAGTCATGTCCCACCCTGGGAGGAAGGTAATGCATTCATATGCTGAGTTTAGCTTAGAAAGAGGCCACATTTGAGCAACAAGGAGGTTCCCAAGAGGCAACTCTTAGGCACCCCATAACACTAGGCTGTTTCAGTTTCAAGAGCAAAGATTCATAAGGCTAGTGTTCAATAACAAGGGCCCATCAATGGATCATCCTCCTTTGCCAGACACTGTCCCTGCACTCAGGGGGATGTTACTACTCTTCTGGAAAATATGGCAGAGCTCTCCAAGATGGGAATTCAGTGTTCTCCCATTTATTGAGTAATTCTTCACCCCGTGACCATGCCCTGTAAGCATTTGAACAATTATGCATGCTTTTTATGCATGTTCAGATGGACTTCCTCCAATGCACCTCCATCCATGACCCCCCCCCCCACCAATGATCCTTTCCCGTCCCTGTTATGACCCTTCTGTGATCCCCAGCCTCTTCAAAGGTGAAGCCATAACAATAGCCAATTGCAATGAATAAGAAAATGAAATAATAATGATATTTAAGTGTAGGAGTTAAAATATATGAGAACTTAAAAAATAAAAAATAATTTAAAAAATTAAAAAAATAGAAAAAAGAAAACAAGATTTATTAAAGGATTGGGTTTTTCAAAAAATGTGAAAAAATAATAACATATATATATATATAAATTTTTTTCAATTCGCCTTATCGGTGCAATATCTGGTGTCCAGTCTGTTTCGTGGCACCTTCCTCTTCTCACTCTCAAGCATTCCACCATTTTTCATTTAATTTTCAAAGAAGTTTTAGGTCACAGCAGAGTCACACACAGAATACAAGACAATCTCATATATTCAACCTCCTCCTCCATTCCCCCCCATACCAAAACCTTTTTGTATATGGATGGCAGCACCAACATAACTGACATACAGATAGTGAAACATAGTTCCCAAACATTGTCCTTGGTCCACATCAAGGTCCACATTTTAGCCCGTACACTTTTATAAATTTTGTGCTGGTAGCATTTTAGGGGTGATAATCGCATCTTCTCCCCAACCTCTGATTTTATAATCACTTGAGAAATAAGACTTAGGAATCACCAGGGAGCTACACCTCAGCTTTACTACTGTTAAAAATGTTTGGAGAACAGGGACGAGATTTGCAATCAAGTTCTCAGAATCCCCACCCCCCCACACAAATCCAGCTCCTTCACAAATGAGAATAGGAGGGATAAACCAGGGTGACTCAGTTATTCCCAAAGTCATCAGTCACTCATGACACTTCTCCCATGTGGAGCGGGGGTTGACCTTTCCAATGTTCCTGAAAGTTAACTTCATGGGCCAAGGTATGAATTCTGGAAGATGCAAAAATGGCTTCTCTACCACGTGCCAGACACTGTGCTATGTTCTGGCGATACCGTGTTGGACAGAGTAGGCAGGACCTCTGTCCTTGATGTTGTCTGGTGTAGCTTATGATCTAATTGATGAAATTAGATATATACTTGAATATAAGGCAATAGATTCAAAGTGCCAAGTTTTGTTTAATCTTAACTTTGGAAAGAAGAAGCTCTTCACCACTTGTTTGGTTAATACACAAAGTTGCCCAAGTTTGGGTTTGTAGCAAGAGGCAGAACTTGGGTTGGTGAAGTGAAGAAGAGAGGGGTTGAACTAGGATAATAACTTGGGCATACCTGGGTCATTATGCCTATTGGTTCCGCAAGGCCTGTTTTTCCCCCCTTTACCAAAGTCTCCAAAATCGCCTGTAGAATTGATTTTTTAATATCTAACATTTATGCAAGATTATAAAATTAAAATAAAAACAAAGCAAACAAAGAAACAAACAGACAAACAAAAACTAGTGAGATCCAGATTTCACCAGGCAGGGGATGGGAGAGAAAGAGTAAGCCAAATGATAAAAGGTGGATGGAATGGTCAAAATTGCACTCTCTCCATCCCAACCTTATTTATACTGTCTCATCTTCCTTTCCACAGAGTATGTTGGATAGTTTTCCCAATGGATAGTGCTTTACGTGGATTAGATTGGATGGGGTAGAGGGAATTAATTCTCTTCTTTTCTCAAGCATCTGCTCTTCTCAGCTTTTCTCCAGATGCTGGCCCACGCCATACTTATAAAGTTCCTTTACTGGTTGGGTGGAAAATTAGGCTCTGCTCTTACCCTGAAATGTTTTTCTGAACTGGTTTGCAAGTTAGATAATGTGCATGTAAGCCAATTTGTGAAATAGTTATTTTGGAAATAGTGTAATACATTATTTTCCCCAACTGGATAGTTATTTCTGCCTTTCAAAATCTGCAATCTAAACATTTGCCAGACCCAATGTGTTTAACCTTACTAAATGAGGTTTCCTGATAGAAGCTTCATGCTCTGCTGAGCTTTGATAAGGTTCCTCCCCACTTTGCCATTACTGAACTATTTGTATTTGGGTTGATAAATAATATTGAGTGAAGAAAAAAGCACTGATAACATTTGATTAATAAAAGCATTTTAAATATACCTTAACTGATAAGTTTAAGACTAATATAGATATAACGCAACACTTTGTTATATTTTATCATTTTACTGTCAGTTTGGTTGAACCAAATGAATAAAAGGTAACAACAACAACAAAATCTAAATAGTCTTTTGACTTTGAGGCACTTAAATCTAAAATAGTTAATGAATTAAAAGTTAAGCCTTTTTTATTGCTATGAATCTTAAGAGTTGAAGAAAATTCTTGAAACTTCATAGGCATTTAATTAGTGATAAGAATAATAATAAAATGAAAATGAATCTTCAATTAAAATCAGGCCTCTAAATGGATTCTGTCACACATGGAATTTAATTTACATGAAGGTTCTACTAAGAAAAGTTACTGGAATATTAGTAAAAGAACCAGAGGATGAAAAAATAAAATGAAGAGCTATAAGGAAATATTAAAATAATTGAGACTGTCTATCCCAGGTTGAGAAAATGAATGAAGGGTGACTCAGCAGTCATCTGTAAATAATGCCCTTATAAGTAATCACATCCTGTAAGGAGAGCAATTGTTCTCCAAGTCTAGTGAGAAGAAACCAAAATAAAATCCTTCTCAATTCTATCAAGAAAGGATCAGAATAGACTCACCTTAGAATTCATTGTTTGTTAGTACTTTTCTGTAACGATTAAGAGGTAGAGAGCAGCAAATTACACTCAAATTTCAAATTCAGCAAGGTGGAATAATAAAACATAATTATTCAACTAACTTTGGTGATTAAGAAGTAAATAGTTTTCAGGGTTCTAAATAATTTTTGATCTTTTTGAGTTTAACTTAGGCCTTTTAGTTGAATTTGCTCTTGCAAAAATTTGTCAGACTAGTGTAAGAAATGTACAAATGTTTTACAAGATTCATTTATGCAAGTCATTCAAAAACTAAATAGAAGAATACGGTGTTTTCTTCCCAGACCCCCATGTTTTATAATACATGGAATAGGAGAACTGTTTCATTCTTTGTCTATATTTGCAGATTGAAATAGGAAATGAGATCGTTTGCTATATAATCCAGGCATCCTCAGCTCTCTTTCAAGTGAAATATCTGGTAAATTATTTGAATGATCTTTGGTTAAGTTTTTAATTTTGAAATAATTTCAAACTTATAGGATGGTTGCAAAAATAATACTATACCAATACAGAGAACTCCAATGTATCCCCTATCCAGAAACCCAAATTTACCAATTAACATTTTGTCACCTTTCTTATATCTTCTATCTATTTATCTTAATTATCACGATAATCATCTTATTTCTACACAATATGTATTTGAACTCTCATATACTTCATACTCACTGTGCATATTTTGGGGTAAACTTTCCCTTCTTTACCACTTCTCACCCACTCATATTCCTTCCTTATATAAGACCATAAGGTATTATGGAAACGTGCTACTAGTTAAACATAATATAATGAAAAGGCAACTCAGTTACTTGCTTATTTTTAAAATCATAGCTAGGGAAATCTACAAACTGAATGTATAATGAAACTTTACAATATTTCTTTTGCATAAGTTATTTTCTTTAGATAACACTCCATATATTCATTTTCTCATCCAATAAAAAACATATATATAATTTTCTACTCTGTGCCAGGCACTGTTGTAGGCACTAGGGACACCTCAGTGAATAAAAGGCACAATTCTCTGCCTACATGATGTTGTTCATTTTCTAGTGGGATAAGGTAGATAATAAAGAAGACTTTGTATAGCTTGTTATAAGGCAATAAGTGCCCTGAAGAAGAGCAGACTGGGAGATGGGGGGAGTCCTAGGGGGCATATTACAATTTTAAGTGGGGGGTACATCAAGGTAGGCCTTGTCAAGAAGATGACACTTGAGTAAAAACTTGATAGAAATCTTTAAATTTTGAGGTTTAACTTCAAAATTTGACTGGGATCATTTTAAATTTTAAGTTTATTACTTAAAGTACAGTTGGAAAAGAAGCAGCAAACCCTTTTATCCAAGAGTAAGGGCCCAAAGGAAAAGATGATGTCTGATTTATCTTTGTCTCTCTAGGATGTTTCAGTGATGCTTCAATGATACTCTTCTTCAAGTTTCCTCTATTGCACAATACATGCACATATCTAGCTCCTTTACTCAACAGGGGCACTGGGAACATTTATCCATGTATCTTCAGAGCCTAGAAAGGTGCTTGGCACATGGGAGGAGCCAAAAGATGTTTGTGAGTTGACTGTATAACTGTCCTATTAGCATGTATATTTTAATTAAGCACATAAGACCCGTGTTTTGTGATAGAGGTCCTGTATTTTGTAGAATTCAGTTTTATATAATAATCCTTTGGTACTTTTCCTGACATTCTACAAAGTGTACCCACTTCTCTTTATTAAGTCTTCCTTTGTGCTTTCAGCTCTCAAAGTACCAAAGTACTTTGGCAGTAGATACTTAAATTGTAACTTAATGTTATAATCTATTTCCTAGTCTCTGGACCTCTTTCTCCTATAAGTGAGGCTACTAAAATATCTTATAAGATAACAAGGTGATTTCTTTGGACTTGTAGAAATGAAATAGCATTTGGGGAACTGTTAGCTAGAAGAGGGTATTCCAAATAATGGCTCTTTGTTCAGAGCTCCTCCATCAATTCATAGATAAGTCAATTGGTCTCATCATTTTAAACTCATCAGAGGCCAATGCAGTTAAGAGGAATATAAAGGGTAGTATATACAATAAATAGAGCCTTGTAACAATATAATGTGTAGTGAAAAGAGGATTGGAAGATCTATAAAAGCTGCCAAAAAGAACAAAAAATATAATTAAAGGAGCAAAAAGACATATTGAACGCAAGCTCAGAGACTATTTCAGGCAACAGTAAATGCTTCTCAAGTGTCTCTCTCGAAGATGGTAAGCAAAGCACAAAGCTAGTCCCATGGAGAGAGGGAGAAAAATACCAAATAGAATTGTAGGTCTAGGCCAACTTGAAGTCCATGTGGAGTACCTCCTGTTTAAAAAATAAACTTACCTGTGTAGAAGGGTATCTTAAACATATCTTATTGATTTTAATAGGAAATATTAAGGAAGGTTTGTGTGTAACATCAGCCAGTGTGTACATTCACACATAAGCAAGATTTAGGAACCTGGTATATTCATTTAAAGATAATTGAAACACTATTGTTGAAGAGTAGTCATTCTAATATCAAGACACTTGGAAAAAAATTAAAAAATAAAAAAGAGACTTGGTGCTTTGCGTCCAAAAGAGATACCTCACTTATTTCTACAGGGAAATTTATATGGATGGAAAATGGAGGTTTTTTTTTTTCTGTTTTAACATGTGAAAAGCTGAGTGCCATTTTAAAGCTAGAGGAGCATAAAGACAGATATCTAGAAATCATTATTGAGTACCTGCTCTGTACCAAGGTTTTGGTATGTGTGTGTGTGCGCGCAAATGTGTATCAGAAGTGGAGGTGGGGTGGTCAGAATACAAAAGGATTAAACAATATAGTTCCAATCTTAGAGATGTTATGTAAGGCAAGTCAAGGAGTTTCTTGTTTCTATCTCAATGTCTGCATTTAACCTTGTAGAATTAGTTTCTGTCTATTGGATGAAGATTTTTAGAATAGAAATTCTCATGATCATTCTTGGACTGAAGAAGAAAACAATATTAGAAACACAATAATCGTCTCCCAAATATCCAAAGAACTGATAGTTACAGAGGGACGAATTAGCTGGGATCTATGGATTGAAGGTAAAGAGAAGGAAGAAAGTCTTTCCAACAGAAATGTCCAAGAATAACCTGGCTGCCTTAGGGTAATAATGACTTTCCCACCAATGGAGATATCTAAGTAATGGTGAACTATTTGGATATTTAACCCATTCTTAATGGAATAAATATCACATGATAACAGTTTATCTTGATGATCTCCAGGATGTAGAGTGGGATAGATAAGTTGGTGTATAGAAAAGAATTGAAACTTGAACAATTAAAACCTGGTTTTAAGATTCTATCAATTTGGGTGACATCACTAAATCTATCCTTATATGCAATTCTAAACCTTCCCCTATTCTAATTTCAGGTTATTTGCTCTAATTTAGTAACAAGAGAGAAGAGAAATAACTATGTATCACTGAATAATCATATCCTACATTTTGTAGCATTTGTACTGATAACCATGTGATAAGTTATTGGGGGCTGATACAACAACAGATATCTATCTTGACCTACACACACATAAATACATACACATGTATATATAATTCCATTTTTCAAGATGGGTTTAAAATGGTTCCTAACAACAATCTTAAAAAATAGGAACTCTTATGAATAAAACTGAAATACCATCATTACATATAAAAATTACACTTAATAGCAATATGAATTTATTATCTAAATTTTAATTATTTCATAAATGTTTTCATTTACAGTTTATTTTTTAAAATTATATTCCATTTAAGACCCATATGTTGCAATAAATTTGTGTGTCTGTTTTCTCTCCATCTCTCTTTTCTCTTTAGTTTCCTTACAAATAATTAATTGAAGAAAGTAAATAACTTGTTTTATAGAGTTCATAGGGAGTCTAGACTTTGCACCCAAAGGCATGGTTTAACCAATCCTTTGTCTCCTAAATTTTATGAAAATTGAGAATTATATCTAAATTGTTTTCTCTATGGAACTTAGAGTACTTTGAAGTGTACAAGATACCTGCTTCTTAAGTGAATTCCTGTAATTGTTCCCCTTCTTAGCCAAGACTTTTATAGAAGCTGTTCAAAGATTAATATGCTAAAGTAATCAAACTCAGAATGCCTATATTCTAAAGCAGGAACCAGACGTGGAAATAATTAACTATAATAAAAAGCTTTTAGAGTGTTACACAGTGCTTGCTTTTGTATCAGTATTAATAGAGTGATAAAATTTCAGCTTCCCCATGACTATAAAGCTAGTGTGGAGGGAGCAGCCCTTGGGACAGTGCCATTAAACATAACAGCTCTGTGGAACACAGTTTGATAGATAATCTTGAAGATTCCTTCTAGCTCTAAACCCCAGAGTGATGATGAGTTGTACGGTACAATTCACAATGTTTCTGCAAACTCATGAACTTCCCTTAAAGCTATATTTGAGCAAAGCTAAGGAATATTAAGGGGGGGGGGGGAAGCTAGACACATAGCATTTTCAGCTGAATTGAAGTATTTCTGGCTTGTCAATAACTATACTGATAGACTTAGACTACACAATGTATTGATATGCTCCAGTTCCTCTCTCAAGCAAAATAAATCAAAATCCTGCCAGGGACAAAAGCTATTCGTTTGAAGAAAAGTGACATGTAACGGGAAAGTAACTCTAAATCTGGGCATTATGATTTCATCAAATATATTTCATCAAATATACTGCACATTATTTGTGATTTGTACCTGAAATTCTTTTTTCAACTAGCAGTGCTTCATATTTTGTATTCGGCTAAGAATCATGAAACTGTTTCTTTAGGCACAGACAGCACACATTGTCCTGGAAGATGGAACTAAGATGAAAGGTTACTCCTTTGGCCATCCATCCTCTGCTGCTGGTGAAGTGGTTTTTAACACTGGCCTGGGAGGGTGAGTAATGCTTCTATTCCAAGGCTTTCTGCTTCTTCCCTGTAGAAGAATAACTGAACGGTATTAGGCCAGTTGAAATCACCCCAATGTAATAAGACTCTATATTGGCCTACAAATGTACTGTGCTTTGCCCGTAGTCTAATGCTGTTGTCCCTGAAAGGAGGCATAAACAATGGACTCCCTGCTGCGATCAATGAAGAACGCAAAAACTCTGGTGGTCCCCTGAAAAAAAAAAACACATAATTCTAGAAACTTATGTTGAGAGGACACAGGTTAGGAGTGATTGCCAAGTGGCTTCTGCAAGCTGAGGTGTTTAGCAGATTAAGGTAAAAATTGGAGCAGGGGAAGGATGGGTAGCACTTTCCAGTGCCATTTGGTAAGTTGAGTCAAATTTGCCCATCCGATTTGAAATACCATGAGGACATAAAAGTCCCTGGCTACTTATATAATTTTGTACTCTAGTAAGAGAGGGGAAATAACAGATAAACTTAATATCAACATAATCAGTGGGAGCGCAGGTGAGTAGATCTTATGTTTTCAGTATTCATCATTGTGACCCAAATTAGTATTTAAGATCTGTTAACAGATGTAGAACAATTAAGATAAGAGCCGCTAAAGAAATTTTGTAGCTGGTCTTACCTTGTCAACAACTGTTTGTTCATCGGGAACCTGGAGGCTGAAGTTCTGGTCTCCGTGCTCATGATACCTGAGTATGTAATGTTGAGAAAGTCACGTAGCCTCTCTGAGTCCTAGCTTCCCCACTTAAAAAGTGAAGGAGCTGGAATGGATAGTATTTTACAGCTGGGGTTGTAAAGTAGTATGAGTCTTTAAAAATGACTAGATTAAGTGTTTCAAGGGTTTTTCACTAGATAGTCTACAGACAACTCTGTCTATAAAATATTTGATCAGTTCTTTAGGGAATTCGAATTAGCCTTGTAAAGACAGGAGGGTTGGTGCTGGAGATGTTGATTGACCAAACCTCTCTATATTATTAATGTCCAAACTTCTCTAAACTCTTGGTTCTCTGTGTGAAATGAAGAATATTAGATGTTTTTTTAAAATAGTTCCACTGGGGAGAACATTAAATTACAGTGTATGAAATCTGTTTGCAAAGTTTTGCTTCACCAGGCAATTATTTAAGCTTTTCGACAGCACTAATTACTAGCTGTGTTAATATACCTGCCAACAAACAACTGTTTAATATAGATCAGAATGATGGAGGGCACTAGAGTTTTCTTCCCTGTGATAGATTATGGGTAATAAATCTTGTCACATCACAAAAGTCAAACAGGACCTGATGGATTAATTTGCTTTCAACACTGCAGTTCTCTAGGACAAGCTGTATTTATTCATTTACTGGAGAGATTATTATGAGCACATGTTGAAAAGGAACGATCAGTTCTTTTATGAAGGTAAAGAAGAAAGAGAAGTAAAGTTAAATTAATTAAAGATATTTTTTGATGTAGAAAAAGGCATCCATTTACTAGATTAGCCCATCGACCCTATTTTCCATTGAGAAATGCAGCTTTCATTCTTTGTGTGGCTCACTCAGCAAGGTGGTTGATAATTAAGGGGTCATTTTGTTTTTCATCTTCAAGAAGTGCATTTATATGGGTTTTAAGACGGTTAAAAATTATCAGTTCCTGACAGGTGAGAGGCATCTGAGAAATCAGCTGATGGAGACTATGGATAAATACCACAGTGCTTTAGTTACATTCGGGAGAGCTGAGCTGGAAAACTAAGCAGTCTGTTGACAAAATTAGTCCTTTGTGGAGTTAGTCTGGGTAGGGTTGAAGAATTTATGTTGACTACTGCCTGAGCTGAACTTCATTGGTTTCAAGGTTGTCGAGTCTGTTCCCCTCAGCACCTAAATTCACTGTCAGCAGTAATCTGCGAGAAGGATTTGGTTTAATTCATTCTGCAGAATGGGAAAATGTAAGAGGAAATAAAAACTCACTTGAAATGTATTCCAATGTATAGAATAGATGCAAATTGCTACTGGTATTTCTGGGAATGTTTCTTAAATTTATATATTAAATATTTTTCTAAACAATAAAGGCCTCCTATATTCCTCCCTAGTTCTGTATCATTACTTTAAAATCCCTATTCAGATTCTTTCAATCTAGAACTCAGACATGTTTCAGGTCCTGTTTCAGGGGGAGAATGATTTTCTAAGTTGTTAATAACTCCCAAACCCACACGCTACCTTATAAAACTAAAAGATTTTAAAAATCAACTTTATTGAGGTTTAATTTTATATAATTTAACTCACCCATTCTAAGTGTTCAATGAATTTTGATAAATGCATACAATCATGCAACCACCATCACCACTATCAGGATATTCTTTAGACTCCTAAAGGATATTTTCAAAAAGCAACTTTCCAATTTTTGACAGATAATATTTTGGTGAAAATGGCAACTCTCAATAGAAACTTAAGTTTGGATTCACTGATGATTGGGAGACTGAGGGAAAGCTTCAAACTATCTGGATGCTGTCATCAGGGCAATATTTAAAAATTAAGGTTCTATGAAGGACAATTCTGAGGAAATAAAATTTATGTGTGAATATGCACAAATATATTCATATCTTTTCATATCAGTTATATCATGAGATTAATTTCCACAGGCTATCATAAAATGTTCTTACTTTGCTAAAACCTGGAGACAGACTTGTAGGATTTTAACCTCATGTTCTCTGAATTGCAAGGGTCCAACAGTTCAGAGCCTGCATGTAGATTGTAGTTTTGTACTTAAATTAATTTGTTGTTGATAATTTTTTGGCATCTTTACCCAGGTACCCTGAAGCTCTCACTGACCCTGCCTACAAGGGACAGATTCTCACAATGGCCAACCCTATAATTGGGAATGGTGGAGTCCCTGACACTACTGCACTGGATGAACTGGGACTTAGCAAATATTTGGAGTCTGATGGCATTAAGGTAGTCACAGTGATGACAATTTAAATAGTCTTAATTTGGGGAGGATATTGTTGATTCTTTTTTTTTAATTAGAAAAGTTGTGGATTTACAGAAAAAGCATGCATAAAATACAGGGAATGCTGAATTAGTGTGGTGCATTTGTTACATTTGATGACAGTACATTTTCATAACTGTACAATCAATTACAGTCCATGGTTTACCTTAGGGTTCATTGTTTGTGTTGTACGATCCCATGGATTTTTTTTTCAATCTTTAGTTTCGAAACATATATACAACCTAAAATTTACCCTTTTAACCACATTCAAATTTATAATTCAGTGCTGTTAATTATTTTCACACTGTTGTGCTACTATCAAAATCTAGGATTGGAAAAGTCGCTCCCTTGATATTGTAGTACAGATCATTTTAAAGTCGTGTTGTCAACATCATTCCTAGCTATATGAAAATAATCTTTAACTTGACAATATTTTGAGATTCATTTCTCAGTGCACTTTACATTTGTTCCTATTGCTTTAGGTGAAATATGGCTTGATCTGGAAAAAATGAAATAACAACTATGCTATAGGAATTTGGTGATGAATCACCTTTTAAAGGGTGTTTGATGACCAACTCTGTATCAACTATTTGTCTTTATAGTTTATTTGGAGGTATAGAAGAAAACACATTAAGTTTTCCTAGTCAAGCTAAATCTGGTTAATAACTTAGGAGTGCTGTCCATATAAACAATTTTGGAAATTTACACCACAAATTCACCACTTTCTTTTTTCACCAATCTATTTTTGAATGACTTGGGCTGATCCTTTACCAAGTCTCAGTATTTACCCCAATTTTTCCAAATTCCTCGGTCGCTTATATGGATAGATTAAAATTGTTTTATTCATTATGTGCATTAAACAAATAATTTTAAATTATATTATTGCCAGATCCCATGAAGGGAAAGTATGGGGCACCAAGAAAGGGGATCTAGATTAGTTTGGGAACTGGCAAACCAAGGAAGCCTGCTCACTCATATGATAACATGATAAATAAGTGTGTGATTTTATATTATAAGATTAAGAAGTTGATCACCTTTTTCCCCCTTCAAGTCTCCAAAATTTTAAGCCTCATGTCAGTGAACATAATGAAACTTTTACAAGTTGGATAATATTTTGTGATCATCCCTTTAAAATGATTGCCTGTCTTTGTAGGTTGCAGGTTTACTGGTGCTGAATTACAGTAATGACTACAACCACTGGCTGGCTTCCAAGAGTCTAGGGCAATGGCTACAGGAAGAGAAGGTGAGAATCAGCTGAGGACAGGTTGATGGAAATTTGGGAAGGTGAATATAGGGTCAAACAGATGAGTCAGACTGTGCAGCTTTTGAGTCACGTTTGCTGAATACAGATGTTTTATTTTTATTCTTTTTCATTTGCATCTCTCTCTCTTTCAGAGAGATAGATATTCATTCTCTTTCTATAAGCTGAACTTCCTGGGACTCATCCTTTTCTAAATGTTCAGGGATGCATGTTCTCAGGTTAACCGCTAGGTGGCACTCTTACATACTTGGTAACATTTCTCATCTAGGAAGGGGGTAGAGAAAATTTTAGAATTAAAGCTATTTTCTTGAGACACTTAAGCCCCTCACTTTATCCAGGATCTATTTATGTAACTTGCTTCATGGCTTCCAGTACCAGCTCTACTGTTAACAAGCTTGTGACTTTGTGCAGTTCATGTAATCATTTCCTACCATATTTTCTTCATTTTAGTTCTTGAGTATAAGCAAATTACACGAAGTCTCTTTGTACTCAAGCATTATGATTCTATGATGAACAATTAGCTGTAAATTCACTTGAAAGAATGAATTCAGAGATTTAAAAACCTTATACCTTTCATATTATAAGTCTTATTTTCTCATCAAATACAAGATTTCTCCTGGATTGAATGGCAGAAGTACTTGATGTTAACTGCCATGCTATAGTTCAGTTCACCTCGAGTGTTAATGTAGCTGCTATTTATTGAATTGCTGCTGGGCCTGTAACTGAAATGATATTATTCTAAGAAATTTCTGCCTCTCCATTGAGTACCTGTGTATCCATTGCACCTAATTGTTGTCTCTTCCTGCCAAGTTAAAAAAAACCTTGATCTTGGATTCCTAGATCTCATTCTCTCTAATTTTTAAAAGGGAGAAACAGACATTTATATCATCTCCTGGGCTAATTTCTGTAATGGTCATTCAGTACACTCTTAGTTTTTCTTTTTAATGTTTCCTTTGTGTTATTTAGGGTAACTGATATTATAGCTGCTCTAAATCAGTCCTAATAGTTTTTATAAGCCTAACCCATGTTTTCTTTATTGATAAACCTTTTGTTAGTTTTCTTTTAAATTGTGCTTCGAATATTCTTCCATGATCACAGAAGCATAGAGTTGAAAAGGGTCTATTTAAAGGGAAGGACAAATATCTTGCTCAAACATCACTTATATAATTAGGGGCTGAACAGAAATTAGAGCTTGCTTTTCTGGTTCCTAATTCATTACCCTTTCACTATACCACATGGGTCTTTACCCAACCTAGTCAAAGAAATAAAACAAACAGTGGTGTCACCTGACTGACTAGTAAGATGGGCAAATTCAATTATCTGACAAGACATTTCAGAAAAATTTTCTGAGTACCTACTATATGCCAGAAACATTTGGCTCAAACCATAGTTTTGCATATGATTAACATATCATTGCTTACAAAGTTCAGAGTTTTTATTTCAAATATATGTATTTATAATGTTATATAATATGTATTATATAATATTATGTAACATTGTATTATATTATGATATTGCTTATTTAACATCCTGGGTTAATAGCAACAAAATGGTAGCACAAGATTGATGCTAAAGAATTTATAATTTTTTATTCTGAGTAAGGGTCTAAATAGAAAGAGTCCCTGGCCCAACAGGAGCAGCAATTTACTGTGTTCTGAAACACAGTCACCCTGGGTTAGATAAAAGAAGAAGTGGGGAAATTATTTACTGCTCAAGAAGATAGATGAGGCTAACTTTGTAACTTGAAAACAATATGCTGAATCTAATTTCCTCCCATTTCACTGTCACTACAATTTTTTTTTTATAGGTTCCTGCAATTTATGGAGTGGATACAAGAATGCTGACTAAAATAATTCGGGACAAGGTATGATCATCATCTTTAGCCAAATCTATATTTCTTTGTGAATTTTCTTCTCAGTACCTGGGGGATCCACTAATATATAAAGGAATGAATCTGGTCAGTTTCTTGCTATTGGGGTCCCTGTCATTTTGTTTTACTATCTCCAATGTAATTGTCAAGACTGAATACTTGATTGGTATGTTCATTACCGGATGGACTTGAAATTAGTTCACCCTGTAGGAGTCTATTGAGTGCCCACGATGTGTTCGCTATTCTAACAAGCTCAGACCCAGGGAAATAGAATAGGTATGGTCAAGGCATTTATTAAGTCAGCTCATGTGACAGGACTAGCTCTAATGAAACAAGTGGGAAAGGTGATTAAGTGTATAGCAATTTTGTCTAAATTGAAGATCTACATGCTGAAGAATGCAAATCAGAAAGTGGACATTGGTGCCATTATTTGCTTAGTTCTCTTGGAGCAGTTATCTGTGAAATTAGAGAGCTATATTTTGTGAGTAAGCCAAATGAGCACTGAGTGAGTTCCTCAATTACAGTCTTTCTTGAGGCTGTACCAATGACCAATGACTGAGGTGATATAAAGAGAGTTTTTGCTTTCATATCTGACTGCTGCAACATCTCAACTCTTCTCTGAAAATACCCCATCACTTCCTGCTTGCTTATTTCATTATAGGATGTTGTGTTTTTTTTTTTTCATACTTGAAGCCTTTGTATCCCAAATGAGAAAGAAACCTTTACCTCTCTAATGTTGAATTCCTCAAATGCACTCAAAGTTTTCTCATGGTATTATATTACATAAATAATTAAAGAAAGAAGAGTAAATTATATGATTTGAAAGTAGATCATGTGAACCATTCTTCAAGAAAATCTGTTGTAGAGTCCTTGTTAGAATTTACATTGATGCAGGATCTCTGTAAACAGAAAGAACAGCTTTGAAAATAAGAAATAGCCGCAAACCTATGACCAGAAGGAAAACAGTGAGATTATATGAACTCTTTCTTACGCCACCTCTGCTTTTATCCCCACTTCCATGATTTTCCTGTGAATAGCAGAGAGTGAGATTATTTATCCAATAATTTTCCCATTATTGTTTATCTTAGCCTTGATGTGATGCGAGCAATAAACAATGATGAAGCTTCATGGAAGGGGAGGTAATAAAATTGGGAAATTCAATTCAGACTGCAGATTTGGCAGGTTGAATGGAAGGTAGTTAAACCTAGTGATTTGGGAAAACGATACACATCTGCACTGTGTCCTTTCATGTGATATGTCAGTTTAAGACGATCCCCTTTTTAGCAGAGGCAGTTATGTTTTCAATAATTGGCTGAACAGATTAGAACAGACAAAAGAGTACCATTGCCTATTATATTTAATTATGAGTGATTCTGATTCATATTAAAAATGTATATAGCAGCTTTCACTTCTGTTAAGCATAAGTTGAAAAAGTAGGACCGTACTGTCAGCATGCTTTAATAAAAAGAGTATGAGATCTGGGGACCAAATTTCAAAACTAGGGATTCATAAATACAGTCACAGGGCTTCTGTGTTTTGGATTCTAAAAGTAAGTAAAGAGTACCATGAAATTTAATAATTCAGTGTGGAAGAGAAAGGTGGTTTTAATAATAGCACTTAAATAGCCATCATGTCTGAATGGCATTCTGGAACTTTCTACACCCACTCACAGCATCCCAAGTGACTTTTCTCCAAAGGAACAAGTTAAAAAGAAAATAAAGCCTTCTTTCAATTTCCTTCAATGCAATAATTGTCTAGGATAAAGGGAAATCAGTGAATTATTTTAACTTTTCCTTCAATAAAGCCTTCATTGCTAAATATAGCATGCCATTTTCTTAAATAGATCAAAATAGACTTACTAACAAATAAGTAAATCTCGAGACACAGATAATTAAAAAAAAACATTTAGCATGTTTAAGCTAGCAGGGCTAATTTGTGAAAACTTCACAAAGAGTAAAACATTCTTTAAAGTTTGGGCCCTTAGGGGGACTTGGACATTAACATGTCTAAAACAGTGACTGTTTTCACTGTCACATTTCAAACTTTTTGACTTATGTAGTAGTTTACATTTTTAAAATGAATTAATTTTACTGTCATAACATACTAAGTTCACATTCTTTTCAATTTCTTTAAATTTTTAGATTTTTTTTCCCTTCTCAATGGGTTACTATGTCCACCTTGCCTCTGAAATATCTTTAGGTCATAAGCAGTAAGAAATAGGTACCTAAATATTGGTACAGATTGGATGACATGTACCAACCTAGAATCTGGAGACCTAACTTCTGATGCCTTTTGACTTTGCTTACTCTAGGCAACTGTCTCAATCTTAAAAAAACTGATTGTATTTCCCATAGAGTTTCCAAAAATGTACTGTGCAAATTACTTCATCTTTCCATTTTAAGATAAAAATCTGCTGATGATTATGAGTAGTTATAAAGACATCTAAATCTTTGAGCAGCTGTTTAAGTCCCTGTGAGTTTATTCTGTCAGCACCTTCATAGTTGCTTCCTTTGTCTAATTTGTTGTGTGTTTTTTTTTTTAATTTAATAGGGTACCATGCTTGGGAAGATTGAATTTGAAGGTCAGCCTGTGGATTTTGTGGATCCAAATAAGCAAAATCTGATTGCAGAGGTTTCAACCAAGGCGAGGAGATTTTCTTTCTTTTCTTTTCTTTTTTTTTTCATGTTTTATTTTATTCCCTTTAGATTTGCCTTTCTTGAAATATCAAAATCTTCATTTAAGCAGGGGTCACCTTCCAGAAGCACCAGAATTGAAATAAAGAAAAAGGTCTCATTGCAGCTAAAATATGTATTGCAAAATCAATGCCTTCAAAGCTAGTAAATTTTACTTGCAGTTAAACCTTCATGCCCTGATCTAGTTTTTTTTTCTTTTTCTGGTACCCCAGCTCGAGTTTAGCAACATCAAGTAAAGGGGGCATTAGATTGCCAGAGGTGAGCATAGTGATGATCAGGAGTTAGAGCTAATAGCTTGCAAGATAGCCAAGAGACTGAAATTTTATAGAAATCAGACACGGTAATTGGAACCTGGGATCATTTTGTGCAGAGAAAAGTTTTCTTACACACACTGAAGATTTATTACATTATAATTCAGTTCAAAAATTAATGTTCGTAGTGATGACAGTGTCATCCCAGAGTGAAATATGTTTAGTGTATACATATAAGAAGAATATATTTAGAAAATACCCATTGCTTTTGATTGCATATCTGTTAATGTAGGTGTGAGTCTTTGGGCTGTAGTCTCTGTCCTTGGGGAATGTAGAGCCTGGTGGGACCGGCAAACAAGTCAATCACCAAGTGCTGAATCCTGTGATAAATGCGATCCTTGGAGTGTGCAGAGGACGCCACAATGGCAGGCACGGAGCGCATTCAGAATTCGATAGGTGGACCAGGGAAGGTGCCACCGAAGAGGTGTTTCAGTTTGCCAAAGACTGCTGATGCAAAGTACCAGAAATGGGCTGGCTTTTTAAATGGGAATTTTATTTAGGCTAAAAAGCTTACAGTTCCAAGGCTGTGAAATGTCCAAATAGAAGCACCATCAGAGGTGCTTTCTCACCAAAGTCAGCTGCCACTGGGTGAAGCTAGATAGCAGCCGAGCTCTGCCGAGGTCTCTGTCTTCCCCTCCAGAATCTAGCATCTCTTGGAGCTCAGCTGAGGGCAACCAGGCATGGGGCTTGTTTCTTTCCAGGCCTCATCTCTCAGTCTAGGCTGCTCCACGTTCTTCCCAAATTCAGCTGTAAGCTATCAGGCCTACAGCTCATGTTTCCCTGGGTCTCAACTCTTTGAGCCTCTTCGGGGCTTCTCTCCTTGCAACTCAGCTGTGGGAGAAACTGGAGTCCTTCCTCTCACATGGCAGGATCAAATATGGCAGCTCTCTTTTCCCGTCTCCATTTTTATTAGCAACCTTAGTCACACCTCACTGACATGGTCCAATTAAAATCATCTCATACATCCTGTTATGGATTAGTTCATAAACATATTCTTTCTCTTTTGGGGATTCACAAAATAATTTCAAATTGCCACAAGAGGTATGTTCCTGTTCTGAGACTTAAAGGACAAGTAGTAGATCAGTAGTTGGAACACTAGGAGAACTGTGTTTCAGCCGAAGGAACAGCATATGTTGAGAGGCATTGACATAGAAAACAAGGTGTGTTTGAGGAGGTAAGAGGAGTTTGGTATGGCTGAACCAAACGGTTCACAAGGATAAATCCAGAGAGATATACCAGGGCTAATCTAGAGGATTTAATATGATTGTCCAATCAACAAGGGAACTCATTCCCTTTCATTTTGGAGAAAAATCTAACTGAACGAAAGAGCAAATAACTAGAAGATTTTTGCCTCTAATCAGGACAGAACTCATGAGAGTCTGAACTAAGCGCTAACAGTGGGAAAAGAGACACCGAGGTAGGCTGGTTGGAGAAATGGGAGGAGGTGTCGGATATAACAGGTAAAAGATTATCCTATTTCCTTAGTTAGAGATATCAACTAGTTTGGGTGAGCACAATGGTTATTTCTATGGGAGTCTGAGAAGCTGATGGGATATGGCTAAGGAATTTTTTTTAAAGAAAAGTTTTTGGTGCATTTTGAAATTTAAAGGGTGGATTTCTAACTTCTTTTTTTTTCTACATAAAATATAGATAAAACAGAGTTTTCTTTTCCTAGGCGCTGTATTTGACTACCATGGTGCTTTAAATGTGGAGAATTCAGGCCTGTTGTAACTTATTTGAAGTAGTTACTAGTGACTGTCTCCAGCTGGGGTGTTATTTTCATTTTAGGAGAGAGGGCTGCAAACTTCTCTTCTATCACTAGTCGGCAAACCAAAAAGTCTCTCAGAGGAACTCTATACAAGTAGAAAGTGCATGTCATTTCTACAAACATGATGGGTGTCCTTGCAGAGGAAGGATTAGCAGAAGTACTTACGGAATTTAATATTAAATATATTTATTTCCCACAAAATTTTATTCCTATATATAACAGACATATGCGCTTTCTTGACTAAGGTAGTTCATGGCTATCAGGATCCACTCAAAGCGGCAGCTCTGGTCTTTGGGGAAAATACTAATAGCTAACCTTTTTTTGAACATTCAGTTAATTCTCATAAAAACTCCATTGCATAGCCGAGGAACCTGAGGCTTAGCAAATGTCTATTTAAAAGCAAATAGAGCTTGCCCAAGTTGTCAGAATATATTCACACATTTTTCCTCTGCCTGGGATGCCTCTCTCTCTCTCCCTTCCCTTCTTGTCTTCAAGAAGTCAGCTTCAAGAGTCAGCTCATGGTTTCTCTATAAGCCTTCCTGGAATTACCTCACCGTTGTGTTGTTACTTTTAAGTCCATCATGATAACAAGGTTCAAATCGTATTTAACCCTCTGAAGGATTTTCTCTCTAATTAGTCTAAAGTTGGCTTTCTTAGAGGACAGGCCTTGGTGCACTTATCTGCATCCCCAGAACTTATGATAGGGTATGTCACACAGTACATGCTCAATAAATACTGAATAAATGGAGAAAGGAATGGACAAAGCCAGTAGTCAGAGCTGGTGGGAAAAAGTTACAGATTCTTTAATCCTTTTCAAATCTTGAATATTTTAATTGATGTTTCTGATGGTTATAGCTCCATTAATTTTTAAAATCATCATTATTACCAATAACTATGAGTTATATTAATAAAAATAATAGATGAGATGTATTGAATACTTACTATGTACTAGATATTATTCTAAACATTTTACCCTGATTAACCTATTCAACCCTCATAGCTATCCTATGAAATACACATTATTAGTATCTCCATTTTATCAAAAAGGAAACTGAGATATAAAGAGATTAAACAATTTTCTCAGGGTAAACAGCTTCCAAGATACCTGGGAAGGTTGGTTCCAATGTCCACTTCTTAGTCATTATCTCATACTGCCTTCCAACATGATAACAATAATTATTAGTAGTAACCGCTGTCTTTCTTTTATGTAATGATATTCAAGTAAGTTTAAAATTGTTGTACTGCAACTACTTTTTGCATTATCAAAGTGTGGATTCAAGATTTTCTAGTCAGAAGCAATGTAATGAGGTAGCTGTTGAATGTACTAGAAACGTGGCTCTGATTGTATTGCATATTCCACTCCTTTCTGTGACAGCGCCTTCTCATTGAGGGGCTTTAGAAAAGATGCTTCCCCCTAATAGCTGCTCTTCTGTGAAATGATTCATGTTGCCATCTAGCACCTACCAGAATGAGTGTGGAGAACATCTCAACAAGAAGAGTTTCAGCTGGGAGAGCTTTGTTGTACTAGGGCATCTTTTTTTCAGAAGAGTGCTATTGAAAGCAGCCTGATTAGTAGCATGCCAGACTCAAGAGAAAGGACCCATTGGTATTGGAAAAGAGGTTATCTCTGGTATTTTTGGCTCCTATCACATGGAAACAGGGCATGAGGACTCTGGGTCCCTGGGAATTGGTACTAAGTCTTGATGTTTGTTTTGGGCATGGACGTGCATTCATTCATGCTAAAGCATATGAAACATGGGTTAGTAAAGGGGATTTCAAAAAGTTAGAGATGTAATTATTTCTCTTAGGAATTTGGAATGCCATATGGAAAATCCATTTCTGATTTTTAATTAAAAAGTGTCCACTCAAATGATATAGGACTATTTTCCTTTTTTGTTTGTTTGTTTCTACTTTTTTCCTGTCAACTGATTTAGTTTGAGACACACATGATAGAGGGCTATTTTCTTTTCCTTTTTTAGAATTATATAATTTTAGAATTCAGAACTTACCTTATAGATTTAGTCTAGCATTTTCAAAATGAGAGGAACATTGGCGTGGAGAGATTCACCTTTAAGAAATAGTCAAATAAGATGGAAAAACATTGCATACTCTCTTCAAGAGTCCTACTGCAAATTTATATATTCAAGTGTCTGTGAGATCTTGCTTAACTTCTGACATTTTTAATGGGTAATATATGATGTGTTTGTGTAAATATCAGCACAAAAGAGCATATGGGTCTTTTTTATCTCTATAAAATCCAAGGAGAGATTGTAACGGTGAAAGCCAGCTCTGCTTCTTAATGCCAGTACAATTAGAAATTTCATTATAGCTGTGGTAGTATGTGTATTTCTATAAGGAAGTTACATCTATTCTGTAATTTTTAATTGGTTATATCCTTTGGCAAAAGTGATAATCCATTGCCTTGTAATTGCAATTTGGTATAGCCACAAGATGGTGACATTACTATATTTTATAGCAGAAGCCTGAGGCTATTTGAATAAATGTCTATATAGAGTTTTGAAATTATTTGATAAGAGAGATTACAATAGCATTCATGGATCAATTCAGCAATAGTTCCTCCCAAATCATGGGAGGACTAATGAATTTTTTCTCCAGAATTGTCAGTAGGAGAAAAAAATGTGACAAACCCTTTTTACATTTTTTCCTCAAGTACAGTCAAATAATTGTGATTTCACAAAGTATAGACTTTTTAAAAAGGTATACATTTCAGTTAAAATAAAACACTCTTTCAGGTATCCAGATTCCAACTTTCATCTAAAATCTTTGACAAACTATGAAGTCATTCTAACTTCAGAACATGCTAGCTTACTCTCAAAACAGGAACCCGTGTGAGTGCCCAGCCTGCTAGGCTTTCTCTCTATTTCTGTTAGAAAATCTTTTTATGACTTTGAGGAACTGTTTCTTGGGTAAATGCCTGTGAAAATGGATGTGCCTTCAAGCAGGGCTTAAAGATGTAGGTAATGATTATTAGGTGCTTTGTGATCCTCTTATGAAATCTACCGTCCAAATTGAAATGATTGCATGGTAACCTAAAGGAACCAGTGATCTACAATAGTGTCTAATTCCTGTGACTCCCACACTGATATCATCCTTTAGGACCCACTGCTTAAGCCTAATGCTCAGTAATTCATCTCTACCCCATTCCATCTTTATTGCAAGTTGAGGATCAAGTGGTATTTAGAGCATGATGTATCTATTACCACATCTGTCTAGTGCTGAATCCAGCGACAATACGTGAAAATTCCATTGCTGCTGATTGTTAATGAGGCAAAACATAGGAAAGGTGATTGTTAGCTATGGAAACAGCCAATTTCATAGGGATCATTGTTATTACTGTAATCAACAGTACATATAGAACAGCAAATTACTTTTTTCTCATAAAAAAGATACAGTCTGTGGCACTTGCTATGCCTTCTCACAAATTGTTAACTGCTAGTCACTCCCTAGTAGTTAACAATCAATATGTTGCCAATCTAATTGCAAAGCATTCTCAGATGTGTTTAGGATACTGGCGCGTTGCTCATAGCTCCAACTTCCCTCTCATGCCCTGGTTTTTACAATGACAGGATGTCAAGGTGTTCGGCAAAGGAAACCCCACAAAAGTGGTGGCTGTAGACTGTGGGATAAAAAACAACGTAATCCGCCTCCTAGTAAAGGTAAGTAATTTGTTCCATGTAAGGGTAAGGGTTTGTAATATTGATCATTAGTGTTAAGCCTCTTTCCTCTATCTGTTTCACAGAAATCTTGTACATCTTTCAGAATGTCGGGGTATCTTCTCTCTCCCTATTGCCTTTGGTTAAAAAAAATACATTTATCCCTGCTCAAATTAGAGACTAATTTGACTATTAGTGGACTACTGTGCTTAAAAAATACTTCAAGGGCCACTAAAGGAAGAAAATGATGCCCATTTTTTTACTTGTCACTAACATTCTGAGATTTACCATACTTACTTTCTTTCAGGTCTAGAGATGCCCAAAAAGCTTGAGCCAGTCTGATAGTTCTTGTATTGGGCTGCGTTTATTATGTGCCCCATATTTGCAGGGTTCATGTCCTGACATGGCATACACGTCAACAAGAACTTTATATTGACTTTCTTAAATCTATTAAAATTAAACCTTAAAACCCTTAAGGAGAGTTTTACGATTATAACAATGTTTTTAAAATCTTGTTCTGTTGGGATTTCTCCTTCTCCCACTCCAATCTTTCTCTCTCTGAATGTGTGTGTGAATCATACACATTCACACACACATTCAGATTTGCATTACATCAAAGTAGGGTAATTCTTCAATTCATCTTCCCTTTGTTAAAGAATATCAGCAATACCCAAATTCATGTCATTTTATTAACATAAGTTTGCACAGATCCTTCTGTTGTGGATACCGTGGATCTATCTATATCCCCCTGGGTTTTACCATTTTAGTGCATGCTGCCCAAATTCTAACTGCAAATATCTACATCTCTGCCTGAGGGCTTTCTTTGGTTGGTTGTAGCCCACTGGTAGGCAGGAAATGTCACAGAATTAGTGATCCCTGGGAGCAGCCCTGAACCAATGCTTAGAGAGATAGCCCAGCTTCTTTGTTCTGTGAGTACACTGTCTCTAAAGTAAGTAATTCTACACTGGCTTTTATGGTTTCCCAGGGTATCAGCTCCCCTTGTCTATAGCAGTAACTGCTGATAAGGCATACTTTGTGGACAGTCTCTCGTGTTACTCTCCTTTATCCTATTGGTATTTCCTGGAAACACCTTACAAATAAACTTTTATTCTCTCAAATTCCTATCTCAGGCAATGTTTCTAGGAAAACCCTTAAAGACAGCTTCCTATCCACTTTTCTATGGAAGAGTTCATATTTTCTTACCAGAATATCAATATTCTAGATAATGTGAGAACTCTAGGAAAGTGGCTGGTTAAAATGTAGAGAAGTAGTATTGAATAGACACAAAAAATAAAACGGAAAGAGGTGAGTGGTGAGCCAACTTAAATTTTGCAAAAAAGATGGATTTCTCTTCTTTTGGCAACTCTCCCATATCTAGTGAAGAGAACCTCTATTCCTTTGAGTGCAGTTAGGAAGCCTTTAGGCAATGAAACCTCTCCTCAAGTGGAGTAGACACATTATCTATTTTTCAGGATCGAAACTTTAATGGAGTTTCTTCTTTTTTTTCTAGGAACCATTGTTTTTATTTACATCATATGAAATTACAGTGTTTTTGGTCAACATAATTTGTTTGTGTTATGTAGTATTTTTTCCTTTCCTTTAGGAAGTGGTTAGACAAGAGAAGCTCCACCAGAATTACACTTTTGCAAAGAAAAATGTTATTAAATTGGTCATTTTGGTGTTTCTTTTCCAGCGGGGAGCTGAAGTACATCTAGTTCCCTGGAATCATGATTTCACCAAGATGGAGTATGATGGGCTTTTAATTGCCGGAGGACCTGGAAATCCAGCTCTTGCACAACCACTAATTCAGAATGTCAAGAAGGTACAGTGTGCCCCGGGGTAGTGTGTGTCTGTGGGTGGGGTGGAGGGAGCCATGTACACAGCTACATTCTAGCACTCATCTACGTGACCTCTGAGGCAACGTCACCACAGATACTCAATAGTGGAACCAACTAAGAGAGAATACCAAAGGAAAAAATAGCCCTTCTTCAGGCAAAGTGACTTTGAGATTGTGTCCTTGAGTTAAGGCTGGTGTCTAATCGCCAAAGGTGCTTTCCTTACAACTGTAAAATGACAACTGATGCTCCTAACCATGACCCTGGGACCTATAAGCTCTTACAGTTCTGAAGAAATAATAAATTATAATTAGTTTAGTCTGAACGTTAAGTATATTTTATTGAATTCTGATGCTATGAATTGGTCAGTCATGTTCTTATGCATATGCTAATTTTTATTCAGTTGCTATTCTCTTTACCATGTTGATTAAGAAAAAAAAGAAGGATGCTTTATTGTTATTCCTTCAGAGGGAGCAGATTTTGGAACTGTTCTACTGGTTTAGTGACATTTTCCCCTGATTTAGATCTTGGAGAGTGATCGAAAGGAGCCAATGTTTGGAATCAGCACAGGAAATGTTATAACAGGTTTGGCCGCTGGTGCCAAATCCTACAAAATGTCCATGGCCAACAGGTAAGACGGTTATGCCTTTTATATACAGGTCAAACTAGCTCTCAAATACGATTAGTAAGTTAACATAGACACTTAGAGAAGTTGCATGCTACTTTCTTCAGGATCAGTAGCTTACCTTACTGTTGCATGGTTCGTAGTTGTACCACTACCTGATACCACTTTTACTGCATTTTTGAAAAGCCACCTCCTCTAATTTTAAACTTTGCTATAGTTTAAAATTAATTTCCTATTCTTGGTATAAATTGAGATTTTAATACTCAATCGAATGATATTTTAAGGGAAATTGTTCTGATTTTAAGCTTGATTTCAGAGCATTGATAACATTTTAAGAATCTAACGTGACTTAAGAACCGAGAAATCTTTCGATCCTCTCAGTTTCACTTCTTTGCCTCAAATGATGTTAATTTGTTCAACATTGAGCTTTCCCCACAGCTCACCCTCCACATAAAGCATAATTCAGAATTATTCAGGACTGAGCAATCATCTCTTTATTATCTCCAGAGAACTATCCTCTGGCTTTGAAATTACTGTGGCTCCTTTAAAATAGGTTGCTTATTTGTCTGTTTCTTTTAAGCTAGTGAATAACTCTTTTAACTTTTTGTTATGAGTGCAATTCCCCCTTTTCTAAAACCGATAATAGAAGCTTAATAGACCCTATATTTAACACACAACAAAGCTCCCTGAATTGATTTTTGTTGCTAAAATTATTGCGATTAACAACCTGTGACTTTTCCTTCAGAGTGATTTTCACTAAGCCATTGAAACTTTCAAATATTAATAGTCTGTTCTTGCTCACTATGTTACAACTAAAGCATTTATACTCTTCTCTTCCCTTTTCCCTTTTCCCTATTTCTTTCTCTCCTTTACTCTCCAGAGGGCAGAATCAGCCTGTTTTGAATATCACAAACAGACAGGCTTTCATTACTGCTCAAAATCATGGCTATGCTCTGGACAATACTCTCCCTGCTGGCTGGAAACCACTTTTTGTGAATGTCAACGATCAAACCAATGAGGTAACACTCTCAGTAAACCTGCTCATTTGGGTATGAGAAATGTAGGGCTTTAAAAACCTTGCTGTACACACACCTTTCCCTAGTTTACGTGGGTTTTGTGTGCGGGGAAGGGTATTTTATAGGTCATTTCCCACAGTCCTCTGCTGTTTAAAAAGTAATTTTTCTCATCAGTTGGCTCATTAGGAAAGGCTATTTGAGTTGCTAATCAATGGCTGTCTTACACATTCATTGTTAGTGGATAGGTGGTCCACCTCTGTGTGGGCACTCAAGGTAGCAGGCTCAGTGTAGGCAGATCTCTGGAACTCAGGTCTGGAGTAACCCTTGAGAAAGCCCTTGGACATGTAATTTAGGAGCGAGAGATTATATGAGGATTTTCAGCTTATTCCTTTTTTTTTTTTTTTTTGAGGTACCGGGGGCTGGGGATTGAACCCCAAATGTGGGAAGCTGGCGCTCAACCACTGAGCCACATCAGCTTCCCTGAGTGGGTTTTTGCATTTGTTTTGCTTGTTATTCATTTTTGTTTTTTAAGGAGGCACAGGGAACCGAACTGGGTACCGCCCATGTGGGAGGCAGTTGCTTGAGCCACATCTGCTTCCTTTGAACTTATTCTGAAAAGAGCACAGAGGGACCCAAAAAAAGGAGAAGAAATCTGATATATATTATTAAGGGTACCACATTCTGCAGAGCCTTCGTTGGCTTATTCTCTTTTCTTACCAAAATGGTCATCTATTAGTCCTGAAGATCTCTATTTGTATTACTTGACGGTACTGTTAGTTTCCAGAATGTTCTTTAGCATTTAACTCAGTTTTTAATTTGAACTTTATCATCCACTGAATAATACATAGCCACACTTGACATTCATTGTTACAGAAGGAATTCTTCCTGTTTCTTTTTCTTTCAGGGGATTATGCATGAGAGCAAACCCTTCTTTGCTGTGCAGTTCCACCCAGAGGTCAGCCCAGGGCCAACAGACACTGAGGTATGTCAGAAAGATAAGGCCTATTTTATACTTTTTGTTGTTGTTGTTGTTATCAGAGATAGATTTTTGTGATAATTAGAGATATTAAAATAATCATGTCAGATGATCTTGATATAGTACATTCTCAAGAAATGTGGTTTGGTAATGTACATTTTTCATTAAAATTTCCCCATGAATATCATAGAGGAATTTTTTTTTTTTAATTTAAAGTGGGAAAGCCCTTAAGAAACCTGATGTGTTGCCATTTTTAAAGTCCATTATCATTCTAATATATTTAGTTTTGAAATTTACAATTGTTGTGCTATGCAAATGAATTCTCTCTTGCTTGCTCTCCTTCTCATAACGTAAATGAAATTTTAATCCCCCATCTGTGATTTCACAAAAATCCCTATGGCAACTGGTTGTGTAGCCACTAAGGAGTATAAACAGCAGCAGGAGAAGGAAGGAGCAGGAACCTGGGGAGGAGAGAGTACATGCGTGCACGCATATAGGACTTGGACGGCTTAAGAAAGGAACCATAAGGACTGCTTAGAAGAGATGTGTTTTTCATTTAAATATTTTAACCTTTTTTTGCGTGAATTGTTGGTTCAATGTTCAGGCACATTACTCCAAACAAGAGTTCCTTGTGATACCCAGAAAAGTCTGGGATGCCTGATGCCTCTTCCTCTCACACAACCTGGGGCCTCTTTGTGGTACTGCTGAAAATTCTTCCTTGTCAACAGCTGTTTATTCTCAGAAAAGACATAGAGAGAAACAAGAATAAGAATTTTCCTGTGAAAACTCTGTGCCCTCATCTCTGAATTGCTTTTTCAGTCTTTTAAGTGTTTTGTTCATGTTTTAATATTATTAGGAAATGTTGCTTCTTAATAGACAATGTCATTGTAATATTACCTACCCACAATGAAGCTCATAAAATTTAGATACATATATTGTCTAATGCAGGGGTTCTTAACCTTTTTTGTTCCACAGATCCCTTTGCCAGTCAAGTGTAAACCACAGACCCTTTACTAAGTCCACACTATACTGTATATTATTTAATAAACCTATCACACCTGCACCAACACAAGAATAATGTATTTTTGAACTTCAATTCAAGTTCACGAACCCTTTGTTAAGAACCCCTGATCTAATGCATGCTAAGTATTTCTTTTAATTTAAAATTTAAATTTTAAGCCTATATTAGTAGTTCAGATTAGGAATATCGCAATTAGGATAGGTAATGATATCCACTGTCACATAGTCCTTTTTTCTGTTCTGCCAAACAGTTGCAAAATGAGTATCCTTTGTTGAAATTTATCATGCCTAGCAAAAACAAAACAAAACAAAACAAAAAAAAAAACAAGGAGAATCATTGGTAAAGTTTAATAATAATCTGAAGAATTTTTTAGAGCTGATATAAATTTGAGAAATCAAGTTCTTTCTTAATTTAGGATACATGACTGATACAGCATCAATTTTTTATATAACTAGAACTTGATTTAGAAGAAGAAAATGATACACAATTAAGGAGTTAGAAACTTCTTACCATGCTCAGAAGGCATTATCTGAAATATTCATTGTCTGCTAAAAACTTTCTTTTTATAGGACTTGAAGTGAATAGTTAGAAGTGTTTATCTGATCTAATTCTTATAGCAGCAGATAATTTTGCCAGATTTGGCAAAACAAACTAATTTTGCGTGGGAATACGTATAGTACGGTTTATCTGAATTTCAAATTTAACTGAGCTTCCTGCATTTTATCTGGCAACCTTATAGACTTTGAACTTCTAACTAGTTGATTATATTTTTTCTAGTACCTGTTTGATTCCTTTTTCTCACTGATAAAGAAGGGAAAAGGTACCACCATTACGTCAGTTCTACCGAAGCCAGCACTAGTTGCATCTCGAGTTGAGGTCAGTGTATGTGGATTGATTTTAATTTCTGTATTTTGAATTTTCTCTATCACATGATGATTAAATGTAAATGAATGATGTAAACCATACCAACACCTATGAAAGATCATTGTCAATATTGTAATCACCTCTCACTTTAGCATCTAATTATTTGATTTGCTCTTGAGGGTGTTCATTAGAACATCCATATTTTGATTTAAAAATCACATTTTTTAACTTTTATCTGTTCTAAAATAGTTGCCATACATTAATTCAATAAAGAATATAATTTAATTTAGTTTAGAATTTTATACATTTCTTCTTACCCAATAAGCTATACCCTTATACATGCTTGAAATATAGTTCAGACTACAGACTCATTATAGATGATAGAATTCTTTTCTGTTTCAACTAGAAGAATTATTATTCAGCATCATGAACTGAATTTATTATTTTACTTCTAAAAATCAAATGAATAAGTCTTAATGTCACATAAGACTTGAATCCTGATTTGTTTGACTATGTATGTTAATACGATAAGGTTCTACCCATTACCTTCATAGTTAAAACACACACATATACCATGTTATATAAAATTTTACAAGGATGTATGTATATTGTATAAATATATACATATATAGGCATTTTTGATATTTATATATATTTAAATAAAATGTAGACCTCTTGCAAAATGTTTTTATTAAAACATTTAAGATTTGGAAATTGCATCGAAATGAGAGATGTTTTCATTCTTATTCTTTTCCCCCAAATATTATGTATTTTTAAAGCATTGTATTTTAAATCACCGCATAAACTCAGATAATTAATCCCCCCCCCCCCTTTTCGAATTTTCACCGTCTTAAAAATAAAAGTAATGCATTCTTCTTATTGCTTGTAGGTTTCCAAAGTCCTTATCCTAGGATCCGGAGGGCTGTCCATTGGTCAGGCAGGTGAATTTGATTATTCAGGATCTCAAGCTGTAAAGGCCATGAAGGTGAGAGGATATGATTTTGCAATAATTAATGTACTCCCTTTAATGAGTCTAATTAGTATTTATAATTTAGATTTATCACACTACCTCTTTCAAACTTGTCATAATAATTTTTCTTAACTATTGCTTATACATCTTATATTAAAGTAAGGTTGATCACAGACAAGATTTTTAACATTCTTAAATGAGCATACCTGCAAATTTAGAAGGTTAGCTTGGTCTCCAAAATTATCTGTTATAGCCTATTTACGTTGAAAAATATAAAACTACACATAGAGGTGCTGCTATTTCCTTTTGAGGCAGTGAACTTTTAAAATACATTGATCTTTTATGTGAAAGGGGGAATTTGGAACATCCTTGGTGTTCTAAAGTAGTTCAAACATTTACAGAGGTGCTTCTGGCATCTCTTGGGTTGAAGCCAGAGGCTCCAG
>PVKH010000452.1:8794-38224 GCA_004027955.1 Chaetophractus vellerosus
AATAAAAATCTTTAAAAAAAAAAAAAAAAAAAAGAAAGTTCTTCAATAAGATAAAAGGTATGTATGAAAAACCCACAGCTAACATCATACTCAATGGTGAAATGCTAAAGGCTTTCCCTCAAGATCTGGAACAAGATAAGGATGCCCAATATTACCACTGTTATTTAACACTGTGTTAGAAGTACTTGCTTGAGCACTTAGGCAAGAAAAAGAAATAAACAGCATCCAGGGACAACCAGCAAGATGGCCACAGAGTAAGGAGCTATAAGTGACAGCTCATGCTACAGGGCAGTTAACAATCTCCAGAGCTAGCTAAAGCACCTGTCTGGGGACTCCAGGAGACCAGAAGAGCATCTTGAAACACCCTTCAAAGAATGGAAGGAGGAGACTGCCCATCTGCAGAGAATATTTGTGAGTAGAGCACTGCATGCCATGTAGGCCAGTGCCCATACTCTACTGGTGGTGCAAGCCATCTCTGGGTATATTCCATGGCTGGAATTGGAAGCTTCATTTCCCAAAAACAAGGAAGGAAGAGAGATGGTTGGGCACCAGTTTCAGCTACTGATTAGTAAATTTGGCTGGCTAAAGTATGATCCTAAAAAGCTAAAGTTTGAACCTGTCCAAGTCAGAAAGAGGCTGGTATACACTATGTTAACTCCACCCCCTGCATGAAGGAAGCAGGGCTGATTGAAAGTCACAGTGACAATAGGGACTGGCTTCTTTCTACTCAGATCAGACTGCAACTTTAGGTTAAACTTCAGCCCCACCTCTGGCAGGGAGGAAACTGGCAGGACCTGCACCAGCCTTTCTGGGTAACTACAGGTACTTTTAGCCAACACAGACTAAATAGTCAGAAGTCTACCTGGGCAACTGCACATGGCATAGATTGCTGCCCACACCTGCAGCTCCATCCCTGCCCCAGGCATGGGAGGAAAGGATGTGAAGCTTCTTCAGTTACTTCAGGTAACTACAGATGGTCTTGTCCTGCATGACTTGGATTATTACACATGGCTGTGGCTCTGTCCCTACCCCTGGCAAAGGAGAAAAGTAGGAGAAGCCTCATCAGTCAGTGGGGCAATGTGGGAAGCTTCAACCTCCACAGCTTAAGCACCAACTACATCCTTGGCTCCTACTACACAACCAGCAAGGAAAGGGCAAGAAAGCCCTAAACTAAAGAAAGAAACTGCACCTAGAACAAATAAATCTAGTAAGACAGAGCCAAAAAACTAACAAAAAATTACAATCCATGCCAAGAAACAGAAAGATAACAAGATAAGCCTCCAGATAACATAAAGGAGTTGAGACAACTAATCATAGATTTTCAAACAAATCTCCTTAATAAATTCAATGAGATGGCTAAAGAGATTAAGGATACTAAAAAGACATTGGGGAAGCAGATGTGGTTCAAGCAATTGCACTCCCGTCTACTACATGGGAGGTCCCGGGTTTGGTTCCTGGTACCTCGTGCAGAGGACAAGCAAGACAGTGAGCTGGCATGATGGGCAGGTGCAACAAGATGATGCCACAAGGAGACACAAAGAGAAAACACAATGAGAGAGACAACAAATCAGGGAGCAGAGATGGCTCAAGAGTTTGAGTACCTCTCTCCCACATGGGAGGTCCCAGGTTCAGGTCCTGGTTCCTCCTAAAGAGAAGAAGAATAGACACAGAGAGCAGACAGTGAGCACAAACAATGGGGGGATTAATAAATAACATAAATCTTTTTTAAAAAAAGAAGACATTGGATGAGCACAAAGAAAAATTTGAAATCATACATAGAAAAACAGCAAATCTTATGGGCATGAAAGGTGCAAGAAATGAAATTAAAAATACACTGGAATCATGTAACAGCAGATTTGAGGAGGCAGAAGAAAGGATCAGTGATCTTGAAGACATGGCCTCTGAAAGCAAACATACAAAAGAACAGATAAAGAAAAGAATGGAAAAAAATTGAACAAGGTCTCAGGGAACTAAATGACAGCAAGAGACATGCAAACATATGTGTCATGGGTGTCCCAGAAGGAGAAGAGAAGGGAAAAGGGGCTGAAGGAATATTTGAAGAAATAATGGTAGAAAATTTCACAACCCTGTAGAAGGACATAGATATCCATTTCCAAGAAGCACAACACACTCCCATCTGAAAATCTGAATAAACCAACTCCGAGACACATACTAATCAGAATGTCAAATGCCAAAGACAAAGAGAATTCTGAGAGCAGCAAGAGAAAAGCAATGCACAACATATAAGGGATACCCAATAAGATTAAGTGCCAATTTCTCATCAGAAACCATGGAGGCAAGAAGGCAGTGGTATGATATATTTAAGATACTGCAAGAGAAAAACTGCCAGCCAAGAATCCAGCACAATTGTTTTTCAAAAATCAGAGTGAGTTTAGAATATTCACAGATAAACAGAAACTGAGAGAGTTTATAACAAAGATACTGGCCTTACAGGAAATACTAAAGGGTGTGCTACAATCTGAAAAGAAAAGACAGGAGAGAGTTGCTTGGAAGAGAGTCTAGAAACAAAGATTATATCCATAAAAGTAACTAAAAGTCTCAAAAGAATGGTGAAAATAAAATGTGACAGATAAAACCCGAAGGTCAAAATGTGTGAAATAAGAACTTCTTTACAGTAATAACATTGAATGTTAATGGATTAAATTCCCCAATAAAAAGACAAAGACTGGAGGAATGGATAAGAAAATATAAGCCCTTTCTGCAAGAGACTAGCCTTAGACCCAAAGATACCAATAGCTTGAAAGTGAAAGTGCATGCAGTAACAAAAAAAAAGACAGAGTAGCTTTACTTATATTAGACAAAATAAACTTTAAAAGACACTAGTAATGAACAATCTGAGGAGGATGTCAGGAAAAAAAAATTCCACTTACAATAGCAACTAAAAGAATCAAATATTTAGGAATAAGCTTAACCAAGGATGTAAAGCACTTGTGTTCAGAAAACTACAATGCATTGTTAAAACAAATTTTTAAAAAGACCTAAAAAATTGGAAGAACATTCCATGCTCATGGACTGGAAGATGAAATATCATTAAGTGTCATTTCTACCCAAACTGATATAAAGATTCAATGCATTCCTGATAAAAAAAAATCCATGACCATTGTTTTAAACAAATGGAAAACACAATTATCAAATTTATGTGGAAGGGTAAGGGGTCCTGAATAGCCAGAAACATCTTAAAAAGGAAAAGTGAAGTTGGAGAACTCTCATTTCTGGAACTTAAATCATATAACCTAGCTACATTCATAAAAATAGCATGGTACTGGCATAAAGATAGACATGTAGACCAATGGAACCAAACTGATGGTTCAGAAACAGACCCTCACATCTCTGGTCAAGTGATTTTTGACAAGCCTGTCAAACCCACCCAGCTTGGGCAGAACAGTCCATTCAACAAATAGTGCTTGGAGAGCTAGACATCCATAGCCAACAGAAAGAAAGAGGACCCCTATCTCATACCTTCTATAAAAATAAACTCAAAATTGATCAAAGACCTAAATATAAAAGCAAGAACCATAAGACTTCAAGAAGAAAATGTAGGATAACTTCTTCAAGACCTGGTGGTAGGTGGATTCTTAAAGTCGATAAAAGGAGGGCTGAGAAGGACTATTGATGCTTAATGTATGTAGAAATTTTAATTAAGTTTACTGTAAAAGTATGGAAATGTATAGGATTGGCAGTAACACACTGTATTGAGTAACAGCTGTTTTATAAATGGGAATGTGGCTGGAAGGGTAGTATAGGGATGTAAATATCAATTGAAAGAAAGCTAGAGAATAACCTAGGGACTGAATGACACAGTGAACCCAGAGGTGAATGAGAATTGTTGTTGATGGTACAGATGCAAGAGTGCCCTTCTGTGAGCTAGAGCAGATGTACATCACTATTGCAGGGTGGTGAGAATATGGAGAAGCACGGGAAAAATACAACTAGAGGGACCTATGGACTGTGTTTAACAGTGATACTGTAATATTAAGACATCTATGCCAAAGATGCACTGTGTTGATAATGGGGGAGTATGGAAAAAGTGTGCCAAATGTATGCTATGGACCATGGTTTGTGGTAATAGTCTGATATTATCTCATAATCTGTAACAAATGTTTCACCAGGGTGTAGTGTGTTGATGAAGGGGTTTTGTAAGGAAACTCTGCACATGTGCATGATTGTTTTGTAAGGTCACAACTTCTGCAATAAAAATATATTTTAAAAAATAATATTAGGGTGGGTTGTGGGAAAATACACCAAACGTAAGATATGGACTATAGTTAGTAGTAAGATTTTGATGATATTCTTTCATAATTTGTAACAAATGTCTCAAAACAATGCAAGGTGTTCATGGTGGGTTGATGTATGGGACCCCTGTGTGATGTTATGCATGTTTGTTTTGTAAGTTCACAACTTTCACTATACACTTAATGATTATGAATGTTCATGTATGAATGATATAAAAAAAATAGGGTGGGTTGGGGGGAAATTACACCAAATGTAAGATACTTTGCTTAGTAATATTTTGAGGTTGCTCTTTCATCATTTGTTAAAAATGTTTAACAACAATGCAAGGTATTGATGGTGGGGTGATGTATGAGAGCCCTTTTATGATGTTATGCATTTTTGTTTTGGAAGTTCACAACTTTTACTATACACTTATTGTTTATGTATGCTTATATATGAGTGATATATTACAATAAATTTTAAAATGAAAAAAAAAAGGCATCCAAATTACATGTTTAGTTAAATTTATTCCTAGGTATTTGATTCTTGTAGTTGCTATTGTAAATGGAATTTTTTTCTTGATTTCCTCCTCAGATTGCTCATTATTGGTGTACAGAAATGCTACTGATTTTTGCACACTAATCTTATAACCTGTCCCTTTACTGAACTCATTTATAAGCTTCAGAAGCTTTGATGTAGATTTCTCAGGGCTTTCGAGGTATAGGTATATTCTGCAAATAGCGAAATTTTTACCTCTTCCTTTCCAATTTGGATGCCCTTTATATCTTTTACTTGCCTCAGTGCTTGAGCAAGTATTTCTAACACAATGTTAAATAAGTGCAGTGACAGTGTGCATCCTTGTCTTGTTTCAGATCTTAGAGGGAAAACTTTTAGGATTTCACCATTGAATATGATGTTAGCTGTGGGTTTTTCATATATACCCCTTATCATGTTAAGGAGGTTTCCTTTTATTCCTATCTTTTGAAGTATTTTTATGAGGAAAGGATGCTGTATTTTTATCAAATGCTTTTTCTGCATCTATAGAGATAAATATGTGATTTTTTTCTTTCAATCTGTTTATGTGGTGTATAACATTGATTGATTTTCTTATATTGAACCATCCTTGCATACTGGATATGAAGCCCACTTGGTCATGGTGTATAATTCGTTTGATGTGTTGTTGAATATGATTAGCAACTATTTTATTGAGGATTTTAGCATCTAGGTTCATGGTCTATAGTTTTCCTTTCTCGTGGCATCTTTCTTTGGCTTTGGTATTAGGGTAATGTTAGCATCACAGAATGAGTTAGGTAATGTTCCCTCCACTTCTATTTTTTTTGAAGAATTTAAACAGGACTGGTGTTAGATCTTTCTGGAATGTTTGGTAGAATTCACCTGTGAAGCCATCTGGTCCTGGGCTCTTCTTAGTTGCAAGTTTTTTGATGACTAGTTCAATCTCATTACTTGTGATTGGTCTGTTGAGTTCATCAATTTCCTTTTTCATCAATGTAGGTTGTTTTCCAGACAGGGTGTACCTGGGCAGGCTTCTAGGGAGTGTGTGAGTGTTCATTTTATTATAATGGCTTGTATCAGTAGGTGGGTACCCACATAATTAGCGAGAAGGTGTTGGATTCCCATCCTGAGTAGTCCTGCTATGTTCTCAAATAGAGAGGTGAGAGTCTCTTGAGAGCATAGGCAGTGCCTAATAGAGGATGACAGACCAGTATGTCAAGCCGTCAATGTTGTTGCAAGTAACTATGAATTTTGTTCTTCAAAGAGTGAAGCCTGGTGGTTGCTGTGGACAATGAGGGGAGGGAGAGGGAGGAATAGAATAGATGGGACATGGGGCATTTTGGTGGTGATGGAAGTGTTTTACATGATCTTGCAATGACAGATACAGTCTATGTTAAATTTCATCAAAATTTATAAATGTGTATGGTCCAAAATGTAAACCATAATGTAAACCATTGATGATGGTTAGTCATATTTAACCTACAACTTCTATGAATACAAAATGAAAAAAGAAAGACACTGGGGGAATAAATGGAAGAGAATGTCACTGTACATAGAAGACACAGTTCTTACAATGGTGAAAGACAATGCCAAGAATTTTTCAAAAACTATTTTTTATTATTCCAAATTTTTAAATTAAAGAGATTTGTTTTTATTTCTTATTTTTAAAACTATCATTGTTATTTCATTTTCTTATTAATTGTATTTGGTTATTTTGTAGGCTTCATTTTTTAAGTTTTGGATCACAGAAAGGTTAGAACTATGACATGGGAGGATCATTGGTGCTGTGTATCAGTGATGGGGGATACATGGGGGGAGTTTCACCTGGAGCATACATACAAGGCATACAAATATGTTCAAATGTTCATGGGGCATTATCATGGTGGGTGGAGATTCACACAATAACTGAAAGAATATCAAATTCCCATCCTGGAGAGCTCTGCCACATTCTCTAATGGAGCAACAAGAATGCCCCAAGTACAGGGGCAATGACTAGTGAAGGAGGATATTCCATTGATGGCCTTTGATGGTGATGACTGTACTTATGAACCCTCACTTTTGAAATTGAAACTTAGCTTAGTATTATAGAGTGCCTAAGAGTTACCTCTGAGTGCCTCCTTGTTTCTCATATGTGACCTCTCTCTAAGCTGAACTCAGCATATAAATGCATTACCTTTCCTCCAGCATGGGGCATGACTCCCAGGGATGAGCTTCCCTGGGTTTGCCATATGCTCTGCTCCCTAATTGAGAGGGGCTTTCGATCAACTAGGGCAGATGGATAGGACTCTCTTGCCTGCAGCCACAGACTCTCTTGGTTCCCTGAGATGGTCCTTGTCCATCATCATCTCCTTGTTAGTTGTCCTGGGTGAGTCCATTGAAGTGGAGTGTAGGTGTTGCAACTCTGTTGAGATTCAGGGCTCAGTTGGCACATAGACAGCCCAAAGATTTAAGTCTCTTGGAGGTACACCTACCAACTCTAGTACTAATTATAGGTTCAAATAGAAGGACAGAAGAGTCATGCATAGGGAAACTATTGCTGAATCTGACTCAGTCACACTGGGGAGCTTAAATAACAGATTAGGGCCCACTGGCAAGGGGCCAGATTCCTGAGCTGTCTGCACTTACTATAGTGTCTGGATGTCTCCATATCCCTTAGGAGCTTCGCTATTTGGGGTCGTATCTACTTTGGCTGTCAATTAGATCCTGTTGAGATGTGCATAAGCGCTACCTCTGGGGTGGCCTCCTGACTCACTTTGAAGTCTCTTAGCCATAGAAACTCATATGTCTTTAGCTTCCCCTCTTTTGGTCAAGGTGTTTTGTTTGTTTGTTTTTCCAGATGCATTGCTTGTTGGTACTTGGTAGCAATTCCTCAGTGCCAAGGAGGCTCATCCCCAGGAGTCATGTCCCATGCTGGGGGAAAGTTATTGCTTTTATATGCTGAGTTTGGCTTAGAGAGAGGCAATATTTGAGAAACAAGGAGGCTCCCCATAGGTAACTCTTAGGCACCCTGCATCACTAGGCTAAGTTTCAATTTCAAGAGCAAAAGCTCAGAAGCATAGTCATCAATATCAAGGGTACTTCAATGGACCATCCTCCTTCACAAGTCATTGTCCCTGTACTTGGGGCATTCTTGTTATTCCATTAGAGAATGTGGCAGATCTCCCCTGGATGGGAATTTGATATTCTTTCAGTTATTGTGTGAATCTCCACCCACCATGACAATGCCACAAGAACATTTAAACACATTTATATGCCTTATATGTATACCCAGGTGAACTTCCTCCCATGTATCTCCCCTCGCTGACACCCCACACCAGTGATCCTCCCCTGCCACATTTGTAACCCTTCTGTGATCTAAAACTTCTTCAAAAATGAAGCCAATAAAACAGCCACATATAAATAATAAGAAAATGAAATAGTAATGATAGTTTTATACATAGGAAGTAAAATACAGAAAAAATTAATAAAAAGTAAAAATAGAATAATATTTTTTAAATTGGAATATTAAAAAATAATGAAAAAATATTGAAAGAAAAGAATTTTTTTTTACATTTTGCCTTTCATCACTCTAAGACTTTTACTGTATGTACAGTGACATTTTCTTCCATTTATTCCCCTAGTGTCTTACTTTTTTTTTTCTTCAAAGAAGTTTTAGGTCACAGTAGAGTCATGTACAGAATACAGTGGATTCCCATTTACTCAACATACTCCCCATTTTCCCCTTTCACCATCAATAACATTTTATATGTGGATGGTACATTTGTTACAATTGATGCACAAATATTGAAACATAGCTACTAACCATCATCAATGGTTCACATTATGGTTTACATTTTGGACCATATACTTTTATAAGAGCTTATAAAATTTAATGTGGCCTGTATCCATTTTGCAAGATCATGCAGAACACTTCCATCACTCCCAAACTGCCCTCTGTTTCATTTATTCTATTCCTCCCTCCTCCTCCCCTTTGGGCCCATGGCGACCACCAGGCTTCACTCCTTGAAGGGCAAGATTCATAGTTACTTGCAACATCACTGAGGGCTTGACACACTGGTCTGTCCTCCCCTATTAGGCACCACCGATGTTCTCAAGTGACTCCCATCCCTCTGTTTGTGAACGTAGAGGGTCTCCCTACGATGGGAGTCCAAGACCTTTCTGCTCATTATGTGGGTCTCTACCCACTGATGCAACACACTCTGCCAAAATGATCATTCACACACTCCCTAGAAGTCTGCCTCAGGTGCACCCTGGCCCAATCGTCCCCCATCCAATGCCCTACCAGTAACATTTCCTTATTGCCAAATGAACATTCCCAACTTAGTAACTTCAAACATGTACCCACCTATCTCCAGTGTTCACCTGCTCCCTCCCCCAACCATCCCCCCCAGTTCCACGGACCATCCAACTCACCCTTCCCACCCAGCCCCCCGGTCAAACCTGCACCACCCAACCCAATATTATCACTATACCCCTGTCATGTCCTTCACTGCACAACTACATATTTCCACCTTGTCATAGATTTTGCCCATCTGGGCAGTGGCTTACAACCTTCTTTTCCCTTTCTACTTTCCTGTAAACCTATCTTCCAGACAATAGCTCTGTGAATCTTCTCAGTTTGGTTAATTTATATCAGTGAGGTCATGTAATAGTTGTCCTTCAATGCCTGGCTTGCTTCACTCAACATAAGGTCTTCAAGGGTCATCCATGTTGTCCTGTGTGTTAGTGCTGTATTCCTTCCTACAGCTGAGTAATATTCCATTGTATGTATATACCACATTTGGTTTACTCATTCATCAGTTGATGGGCATTTGGGTTGATTCTAACTTTTGGTGATAGTGAATAATGCCACTATGAACATTGGTTTGCATATATCTGTGTCCTTGCTTTCAATTCTTCTGGGTATATACTCAGCAGTGGAATTGCTGGATCATATGGCAGATCTATAGTTAGTTTTTTGAGGAACTGCCAAACTGTCCTCCACAATGCCTGCACTATTCCACATTCCCACCAGAAGTGGATGAGGGTTCCCATCCTTCCTCATCCTCTCCAACACTTGCAGTCCTCTGTTTTTTTAATAGCCGCCAGTCTAATAGGTGTAACATGGTATCTCATTGTAGTTTTGATTTAAATTTCCCTAATAGTGATATTGAGCATCTTTTCAGGTGCTATTTAGCCATTTGTATTTCTTCTTTGGAGAAGTGTCTATTCAAATCACTAGCCCATTTTTAAAATGTGTTGTTTGTCTTTTTATTTTCAAGGTGTAGGATTTCTTTATATATGATAGATAATAGACTCCTATCAGATATATGGCTACCAAATATTTTCTTACATTGGGTAGGCTGCCATTTCACTTTCTTGACAAACTCCTTTGAGGTGCCAAAGATTTTAATTTTGAAGAGGCTCCATTTGTCTATTTTATCTTTCATTGCTAGTGCTTTGGTTGTGAAGTTCATGAAATCATTTCCTATTACAAGATCCTATAGATGTTTCCCTACATTATCTTCTAAGGTCTTTATGGTCTTGGCTGTTATATTTAGATCTTTGATCCATCTTGAGTTAATTTTTGTATAAGGTGTGAGATGGTGTTCCTCTCTCATTCTCTTGAATATGTATATCCAGTTCTCCAAGCACCATTTGTTGAAGAGGCCATTCTCTTCCAGTTGAGTGGCCTTGGTGGCCTTGTCAAATATCAGATGACTGTATATGTGAAGACCTATATCAGAACTCTTAATTCAGTTCCATTGGTCAGTATGTCTATCCTTGTGCCAATAGCATGCAGTCTTGACCACTGTAGCTTTGTACTATGTTTTAAAGTTAGGTAGTGTGATTCCTCTGATGTTGTTTTTCTTTTTCAGTATGTCTTTGACTTTTCGGGGCCTCTTGCCCTTCCAAACAAATTTCATAGTTAGTTTTTCCAATTCAGTAAAACATGCTGTGTTGATTTTTATTGGGACTGTGTTAAATCTGTATATCAGTTTGGGTAGGATAGACATCTTAATGATGTTTAGTCTTTCCTATCCATGAACAGGGAATATTCTTCCATTTATTTATGTCTTCTTTTATTTCCTTTAACAGTCTTGTGTAGTTTTCTGCATATAAGTCACTTACACCTTTCGTTAAAATTTATTCCTAGGTATTTGATTCTTTTAGTTGCTATTGCAAATGGTATTTTTCCTAATTTCCTCCTCAGATTGCTCATTATTGGTGTACAGAAATTATACTGATTTTTGCACATTGATCTTATAACCTGTGACTTTACTGAACTCATTTATAAGTTCTAGAAGCTTTCTTGTAGATTTCTCAGGGCTTTCTATATATAGGATCATGTTGTCTGCAAATAGTGAAGTTTTTACTTCTTCCTTTCCAATTTGTATGCCTTTTAAGTCTTTTTCTTGCCTAAGTGCTAAGCAAGTACTTCTAATGCAATGTTAAATAGGAGTAGTGATGGTGGGCATCCTTGACTAGTTCCTGATCTTAGAGGGAAAGCTTTTAGGATTTCACCATTGTAAATGATGTTCACTGTGGGTTTTTCATATATATCCTTTATCATGTTGAGGAAGTTTCCTTCCATTCCTATCTTTTGTAGTGTTTTTTATTTATTTATTTATTTTTTATTTATTACATCCCCCTCCCCCTTCTGCTTGCTCTTGCTGTGTGTCCATTCTTGTGTTCCTCTCTGTCCGCTTTTTCTCCCCCCGTTGCGGTGACGTGCCGAGACCGGTCACCACGCAGGCGGCTTTTGCCCCGGTTGTGGGCAGCTTCTGCTTCCATTCACGGCCGGCTCCACTTCAGTTCACGCGTGGCAGGCTGTGTTCCGTTCGCGGGCGACCTGCCCTGCTCGTGGCAGCTTTGCCCTGTCCGTGACAGCTTTTTGCCCTGCCCACGGTGGCTCTGCCCGCCCATGGCAGCTTGCCCTTTTCAAGGTGGTCTGCCTGCTAGGAGAGGTCCCCGGGAACCAAACCCAGGGCCTCCCATGTGGTATACTGGCACCCTATCCACTGGGCTATACGGCCGGCCCCTTGTAGTGTTTTTATTAGGAAACAGTGCTATATTTTGTCAAATGCTTTTTCTGCATCTATAGAGATGAATATGTGGTTTTTCTCTTTCAATCTATTTATGTGGTGAATAACATTGATTGATTTTCTTATACTGAACCATCCCTGAATACCAGAAGTGAAGCCTACTTGGTCATGGTGTATAATTAATATGATGTGTTGTTGAATATGATTAGAAAGTATTTTGTTGAGGATTTTAACATCTAGGTTCATTAGGGAGATTGGTGTATAGTTTTCCTTTCCTGTGGTGTCTTTGTCTTTGGTATTAGGGTGATGTTGGCATCATAGAATGAGTTAGGCAATGTTCCTTCTACTTTTATTTTTTGGAAGAGTTTCAGCAAGATTGGCATTAGTTCTTTCTGGAATGTTTGGTAGAATTCACCTGTGAAGCCATGTGGCCTTGTGCTCTTCTTAGTTGAGAGGTTTTTGATGACTGATTCTATCTCACTACTTGTGATTTGTCTGTGGAGCTCATCAATTTCTTCTTTCATCAATGTAGACTGCTTGTGTGTTTCTAGGAATTTGTCCATTTCTTCTAAATTATCCTTCTTGTTGGCATATAATTTTTAAAATTTATATACTCTTATAATACTCTTTTTTTCTGTGGGGTCAGTGGTGATATCCCTTTCTTCATCTTACTTTGTGTATTACATCTTCTCTCTTTTTTTCTTTGTTAGCCTAGCTAGTGGTTTGTTATTTTTTTGATCTTCTCAAAGATCAGCTTTTGATGTTGTTTATTTTTTCTATTGCTTTCTTATTTTCAATTTCATTTTTTTCTGCTTTAATCTTTGTCATTCTCCTTTCTACTTCCTTAGGGCTAGCTTGTAGTTATTTTTCTAATTCCTCCAGGTGTGCAGTTATGTCTTTTATTTTAGCTCTTTCCTCTTTTTTGATATAGGCATTTATGGCTATTAATTTCCCTCTCAGTACCACTTTTGCTGCATCCCATAAGTTTTGATATGTTGTGTTGTCATTTTCATTCGTTTCAACTTAGTTACTGATTTCTTTGGCAATTTCCTCCTTGACCCACTGTTTGTCTAAGAGTGTGTTGTTTAACTTCCATATCTTTGTGCCTAATCTGAACTCTGGCCCTTATTGATTTCTAGCTTCATTCCATTGTGGTGAGAGAAATTACTGTGTATAATTTCAATCTTTCTGAATTCATTGAGAGTTGTTCTGTGGCCTAACATGTTATCTATCTTGGAGAATGATCCATGTGCACTCAAGAAGAATGTATATCCTGCTGTATTTGGGTATAGTGTTCTGTATATGTCTATTAGGTACAGTCCCTCTAATGTATTGTTCAAAGTCTTTGTTTCTTTATTGATTATCTGCTGAGATATTCTGTCTAATGGTGATAATGGTGTATTAAAGTCCCCCACTGTAATCATAGAGGCATCTATTTCTCCACTTAGTTTTTCCAGTGTTTGCCTCATGTGTTTTGAGATGCCCGGGTTAGATGCATAAATGTTTATGATTGTTCTTTCTTCTTGAAAGATTACCCCTTTTATTAATATATACTATCCATCTTTGTCTCTTACAAATAGTTTTGCATTTAAAGTCTTTTTTGTTTGATATTAGTATAGAGACTCCTGCCCTTTTTTTGGTTATTGTTTACTTGTAAAATAGTTTTCCAACCATTCACTTTCAGCCTTCTTGCATCCCTGGGTCTAAGGTGGGTTTCTTGTAGACAGCATATAGATGGGTCACATTTCCTTATCCATTCTGCTAGTCTGTGCCTCTTGACTGGTGAGTTTAATCCACTAACATTCAATGTTATAATTGTCATGGAAATACTTAGGTTAGTCATATTTTCTTTGGGTTTATGTATGTCATATATTGTTTTTATTACTCTTTTTGTCTTTTTAGTTGTTTTTACACTCTCCTCCAACTCTCTCTCTCCTGTTTTTTCCTTTCAACCTGCAGAACTCCCTTTAGTATTTCCTGAAGTGCAGGTTTCTTATTGACATACTCTCTTATATTCTGTTTTTCTGTGAATATTTTGAACTCTCCCTCATTTTTGAATGCCAGTTTTGCTGGATAGAGAATTCTTGGCTGGAAGTTTTTTCCTCTAGTACCTTAACTATGTCATATACTGCCTTCTTGCCTTCATTCTTTCAGATGAGAAATCAGCACTTAATCTTATTGAGCTTCCCTTTTATGAGATGGTTTTCTTTTCTCTTGCTTCTTTTAGTATTCTTTTTCTTGAGCATTGGACAATTTGACAACTATATGTCTTGGAGTAGGCCTGTTGGGTTTTATCCTGTTTGGGGTGCACTGCACTTCTTGGATATGTACATCCATTTCCTTCAATAGGGTTGGTATGTTTTCAGCCATTATTTCCTCCAACACTACTGCTGTCCCCTTTCCCTTCTCTTCTCCCTCTGGGATGCCTATAATGCATATGTTTGTACCTTTAATGTTGTCATTCAAGTCCCTGAGTCCCTGCTGGGTTTTTTCTATCTTTTTATCTATCCGTTCTGTTATCTGTTTGATTTCAGATGTACTGTGTTCCACATTGCTAATCTCTCCTCTGCATGTTCAAATCTTCTGTTGTGTATTTCCATTGTATTTTTATTTCTTGGATTGTGCCACTCATCACCATTATATCTGTTATCTTTTTATGTACTTTTACAGTTTCTTCAGTATGTTCTCCCAGTGTCTTCCTAATATCCTTATTCTCTTCCTTCACTTCATTAAGTTGATTCATGATATTTGTTTGGACAGCTCTGATTAGTTGTTCGATATTCTGCATCTCGTCTTGGTTTTCTGGTTGTTCATTGGACTGGGCCATGTCTTCTTGTTTCTGAGTGTGGTTTGTATTTTTTGTTTGTATCTATCCATTTGTTTATCTTGGTGTGTTTATTCAGTTGATTGGCTTCTCTCTCTGTTCTATGATTTAATTTTGTTGTTTTTGATTGTGGTAAAGTTTCACTTCGACAGTTCATTCCTCTTATTTTATTTCCTTGCCACTGTCTATGTTCCCTTGAAAAAAATATTAGTACCAGAGAAATAGGAAGAGATAGGAAGAGAGAATAAGTAATAGTAGTGATAATAGTAAAAGGTCAGAGAGGGACCATACAAGACAGGCAATTGAATAATTAACCCAAGTAAGAAGTACAGAAGAATGAGATTAGAAAAGTGGAATAGAAACAATGAAACATGAAACAGAATGGAGAAAAATATAGAATGTATTAAAAGTCCAGAATGATGAGAAGGGAAAAGTAAAAGTAGAAGAGAGAAAGAAAGAAAAAAATTTTTAAAACAATAAAACATGGAGAAAGTAGTAGAGAGAGAGAAATGAGTATAAGAAAAATTGAAGATCAAGTCCAAAGAGGCGGAATGAAAGAACTACAACAGAAAACAGAAAATATAAGGGTGAAGGAGTGGAAAGATATAGCATAGGTAGAGAAAACTGGGAAACAAAAGAAACAGAGAAAAAAGTAACAGACAGAGAAACAAAGGAAGGGGGAATACAACAACAACAAATCAAGATAGCAGCTGCTTGTTTTGTTTTATTAAATAAAAAAAAAGGAAGAAGGCAGGAAAAGTATCAAAAAGCCAAGATAAACATGGAAAAACAGCCTTTTCTCTTGGACCCCTAGTGATCTTCTCAGGCTGTTGCTATTCAGCAATCAATCACCCTGCAGCCTGTCCTCAGTAGGTTTTAACCCAGGTTTTAGTGAGTAAAATAAGGAAAGTAAAAAAGGAACTTAAAAAATAATAATAAGAGATCCAATAAAAGCTAATACAAAGAGGATGTCAATATGTTCCCTGTCATAAAGTTTCACTGGATGATTGATAACCCTGTATTGCTTCTCAGAGAGGAGCTGGGGATCAAACCAGGGACCTTGTATATACTAGGCAGGAGCCCTTCCATGAGCTACTGTACCTTCTTAGGTTAGCAATGCTGTTCAGAAACCTATCAGCCCCTATTCCCTCCCTGTTATCTCTGCCTCCTTTCTAATGTAAATTCTCTCTTTACCTAGGCTGCTGAGCTTGGAAGTCTGCCTGAGGAGATCCCCCTCCCTTATCTGTCATGTCCACATCAGGGTCCCAAGGTGGGCTGGGCTGGCTAAAATAACTGCAAAGAGACAATTCTCCACCCCTCCTTCTCCCAGGAAGGTTGCCGCCACACTCCTTTTGGAACAGGAAGCCGGCATCTCCTCTTAGGCTGTTTGTCCTGAGGGCAGGGTATAAGCGCCACTTCCAGCCACAGTAGGGAGAAACTCAAGAGTTTTCACCAGCTTCCTTTTCTTTCTAGCACCCTCCTAGATGACCCAGAGCACACCCTGCTCTAAATATATCTAGAGGTGCTGACAGAGAGGAAAAAGTCTATTCTCCTCTTAGTCAGATACTATTTTCCAGGAGTAACGTCTCCTGATATCTCAAGGATGGGGGGAGGAGAGCCCTTCCCGGCAGCCTGGAGGATCAATAACTCAGTTTGCTGTTTCAGCTTCCTCCTTTCTGTCCCGACTCTTCTGTTAGTTGTGAAGCAGTGTCCTGGTCTGTTATACCACTAAGCAGGTCACCAAAGCAGCCCTAGACTCCCTCTCAGTTGTTTTAGCAAGAGCTAAGCTTTATCTGTCTACCCTGTAGGCCATATTCCCACAATCCCTGCAACTTACTCTTACACAACCAATGGGTTAAAGAAGGATTCAGAAGTGAAATTGGAACTATCTTGAGGTGAGAGAAATGAAATGAAAATACAACATTAAAATTTATGGGTTGTAATGAAAGCAGTGCTGAGAGGGATATTTATAGTTCTAAATTCTTGCATTAGAAAAGAAGAAAGACTTAAAATCAGAGATCTACCCTCAAAACTGGAGGAACTAGCAAAAGAAAATTAATTAAACCCAAAGTGATTAGATGTAAAGAAATGAAGATTAGAGCAGAAATAAATGAAATATAAAACAAAAAAAGCAATAGAATCAACAAAACTAAATGTTGGTTCTTTGAAAAGATCAATAAAATTGACAAATATTTAGCTAGACTCACAAAGAAAATAAGAAAGAGGATAAAAATAATGAAAATCAGAAGTGAAATGGGGGACATTAACACCAACTACACAGAAATGTATAGGTCTATATGTGGATACTATGAACAACTGTATGCCCAGAGCCAGATGGCTTCACAGAGGAATTCTACCAAATATTCTATTAAAAATGAACTCCAATTCTGCTTAATCTCTTCCAAAACATTGAAGAGGAGGGAACATTCCTTCACTCCTTCTATGAGGCCAACATCACCCTAATACCAAAGCCAGATAAAGATACCATGGGAAAAGAAAACTATAGTCCAATATCTCCCTTTTTTTAAGGAGGTACAGGGATTGAACTCAGGACCCCATACATAGGAAGCAGGTGCTCAACCACTGAGCTACATCCACCCTCCCAAATATCTCTTATGAATATAATGCAAAATTTCTCAAAAAAGTATTAGCAAACCTAATTCAACATAAGAAAATCCATCAGTGTAGTGCTCCACATTAACAGAATGAAGGAGAAAAACCACATGATCATTACAATTGGTTTTGACATAGTACAAAACCCTTTCTTGATAAAACCCTAAGAGCACTAGGAATATAAGGAAATTTCTTTAACAGGATAAAGGATGTGTATGAAAAGCCCACAGTTAACATCCTATTTAATGGTGAAGACTGAAATCTTTCCTTTTAAGATCAGGAATAAAACAAGGATACCCACTGTCATTACTGTTATCCAACATTGTATTGGAAGGTCTTGCCAAAGAAATTCAGCAAGAAAAAATTAAAATAAAAGTCATCCAGATTGGAAAGGAAGAAGTAAAACTTTCCCAATTTGTAGATTATATGATCTTATATACAGAAAAACATGAAAAATTCACAACACAGTTTCTAGAGCTAATAAATGAATGCAGCAAAGTGGAGGGGTAAAAAATCAACACCACAAAATAAGTAGTGTTTCTCTATATAAGTAATGACCAATCAGAATAAGAAATTAAGGGGGGAAATTCCATTCACAATACTAAAAGAGTCAAATAGCTAAGAATAAATCTAACCAAGGTGTAAAGGTCTTGTACACAGAAAACTACAAAGTATTTCTAAAAGAAATTAAAGAAGACCTAATAAATAGAAGGATATTCCATGTTCTTGCATTGGAAGACTAAATAAAAGACATTCCATGTTCATGCATTGGAAGAATACATATTGTGAAGATGTCAATCTTACCTAAACTGATTTATAGATTCAATGCAATACTAATCAAAATCCCAACAGCTTACTTTACAGAATTAGAGAAGGCAATTACCAAATTCATTTGGAAGGGTAAGTGCACCTGAAGAGCGATGTGGGAGGAATTTCACTGCCTGATTTTGAAACATATTACAAAAGCTACAGTGGTCAAAATAGCATGTTATTGGCATAAAGATAGACACATCAATCAGTGGAATAGAATTGAGAACCCAGAAATAAACCCTCACCTATACAGTCAACTGGTCTTTGACAAACCTACCAAGTCCATGTTAATGGGACAAAACAGTCTCTTCAACAAATGGTGCTGGGACAACAGGATATCTATAACCAAAAGAATGAAAGAGGACCCCTATCTCACCCCCTATACAATAATAAACTCAAAATGGATGAAAGATCTAAATATAAAAGCTAGGACCATAAAACTACTAGAAGTAAATGTAGGGAAACATCTTCAAGACCTTGAAATAGGTGGTGGTTTCTTGTACCTTACACTCAAAGCACATGCAACAAAAGAAAAAATAGATAAATGGGACCTCCTCAAAATTAAACACTTTTCTACCTCATAGGACTTTGTCAAAAGGGTAAAAAGACAGCCAGCTCAATGGGAAAAAATATTTGGAAATCACATATCCAATAAGGGTTTAATATCCAGTATATATTGAGAGATGTTACAACTCAACAGTAAAAAGACAAATGACCCAAATAAAAAATGGGAAAAAGACTGGAATAGAAATTTGTCCAAAGAAGAAATATAAATGGCAAAAAAAAAAAAAAACACATGAAGAAATGCTCAACATCACTAATGATTAGGGAAATGGAAATCAAATCTACAATGAGATATCATTTCATTCCTATCAGAATGGCCACTATTAAAAAGACAGAGAACTACAAGTGTTGGAGAGGATGTGGAGAGACAGGAACACTTATTCACTGTCGGTGGGAATGCAGAATAGTACAGCCATTAAGGAGGACTGTTTGGCAGTTCCCAAAGAAGTTGAATATAGACTTACTACTACTGGGTATATACCCAGAAGAACTGAGAGCAGTGACATGAACAGACATTTGCACACCGATGTTCATAGCAACATCATTCATGACTGCCAAAAGTTGGAAACAAACCAGGTGCCCATCAACAGATGAATGGATAAACAAACTGTGGTCTATTCACATGATGGAATAATATGCAGCTGTAAGAAGAAATCAAGTTGTAAAGTATATGATAACATGGATGAACCTGGAGGACATTATGTTGAGTGAAGCAAACCAGACACAAAAGGACAACTATAGTAATACAGTATGATTGTGTTACTATGGACCAAATATATTGTGTAACATATTGCTTGATTAAAAAAAATTCATATGTATCCAATACATTTAATTGAGAAATGTATGTATTTATTCATCTGTGTTTACTTTTTAGTTTTTAATTGTTTATATATTCAATTATTAAATATACAAAATAAAGTTAAAACAACAACAACAACAAAGGGAAGCAGATGTGGCTCAATGGTTGGGCTCTCATTTACCATATGGGAGGCCCCAGGTTTGATTCCTGGGGCCTCCTGGTGAAGGCAAGCTGATCCATGCGGCACCGTGAGCTGATAGCCCACATGGCACGGGAAGCTGACGGCCCACGCGGTACAGTGAGCTGACAGCCTGCACGGCGCCATGAGCTAGTGCAGCAAGATGACACAACAAAGGGAGACAAGCAGACACAGGAAAACACACAGCAAATGGACACAGCAAGCACAAGCAGCAAGGGGGGGGGATTAAAAAAAACTACACAAAGCACCTTATAGATTCAATGCAATCTCAATCAAAATTCCAACAACCTTCTTTGCAGAAATGGAAATGGGAACTGACTAGCTTAAGCCATCTTGAAAAAGAAGAATGAAATTGGAGGGCTCACATTTCCTGATCTTAAAACTTATTATAAAGCCACTCTAATCAAAACAGCATGTTACTGGCACAAGGACAGACAAATAGACCAATGGAATAGAACTGAGAGCTCAGAAATCAACCCTCACATTTATGGCCAACTAATTTTTTACAAGGTGGGCAATTACCACTCTCTTCAACAAATAGTGCTACCAAAACTGGATCTCCATTTGCAGATGAAAGAGGCCCTATACCTCACACCATATACAAAGTTCAACTCAAAACGGATCAAAGACTTAAATATAAGATCTAGAATTATCAATTCCTAGAAGAAAATGTAGGGAAGCCACTTCAGGGCCTTGTGTTAGGCAATATTTCTTAAACAACAAAAGAAAAAATAGACAAGTGGGACCTCATCAAATTTAAAAACTTTTGTTCCTTAAAGAGATTTATTATGAGAGTAAAATGACAACCTACACAATGGGAGAAAATATTTGGAAACCACATATCCAATAAGAGATTAATATCCAGAACGTGTAAAGAAATCCTTCAACTTAACAATACAAAGTCAAACAACCCAATTAAAAGATGATGAAAAGATGGCTAACCAAAGAATATATATATAAATAACCAAAAAGCACGCAAAAAAATGCTCAATATTTTTACCCCTTAGAGAAATCCAAATCAAAACCAAATGAGATACCATTTCACATCCATTAGAATGGCTGCTGTTTAAAAAAAATAGAAAATTATAAGTTTTGGAGAGGATGGGGAGAAATATGAACACTCATTTATTGCTGGTGGCAATGTAAAATGGTGCAGCCCCTGTAGAAGACAGTTTGGGAGTTCTTCAGAAAACTAAGTATAGGACTACCATGTGACCCAGCAATCCAACTAGGAGGTATATATCTCAAGGATTTGAAAGCAGGGACTCACAGAGATATTTGCACACCAATTTTTATAGCAGTATTATTCATAATTGCTTAAAGATGGAAGCAACCCAAGTGTCCATCAACTGATTAAAGGATAAATAAAATGTGGTATGCACAGACAATGGATTATTTTTCAGCTATAAAATGAATAAAGTCCTGATACATGTGACAACATGGATGAGCCTAAGTCAGACACAAAAAGACAGATAATTTATGACCTCAAGAATATGAAACAGGGGCCGGCTGTAGCCCAGTGGATAGGGCGCTGGTTCACCACATGGGAGGCCCTGGGCTTGGTTCCCAGGGGCCTCTCCGAGCGGGCAGACCACCTTGAGAGGGCAAGCCACCATGGGCAGGGCAGAGCCGCCGTGGGCAGGGCAAAAAGCCACCACGGGCAGGGCAAAGCTGCCACAGGCAGGGCAAGTTGCCTGCGAACAGAGCAGAGCCGCCCATGAGCAGAGCAGAGCCGCCTGCGAGCGGGGCAAGCCGCCTGCATGGTGAGCTGACTCGGCACGTCGCTGCAACGGGGGAAGACAAAGCAGACACAGAAGAATGCAAAAATGAACACAGCAAGAACAAGCAGAAGGGGGGAGGGTGGGATATGTAACAACAAAAAAAGAATAGGAAACAATTTGAATAAGCAAACTCATAGAGTCAGAATCTAGAATATAGGTTACCAGGGGAAGAGGTGGGGATAGGGCATGGGAAGTTAAGGCTTAAAATATACAGGATTCCTGTTTGGAGTGATGGAAATGTTTTGGAAATGGATGGTAGTGATGGTAGTACAACATTGTGAACTCAATTAACAGCATTGAAATAAATGCCTGAATATGATTAAAGGGAGAAATCCTTAGATTTTTATATATGATAACAGAATAGATTTTTAAAAGATAAATTAAAATTTTATTTTAAAGATACATAGATTACATAAATGTTACACAAAAAATATAGGGATTCCCATGTGCCCCACCTCCCACACCTCCCACAACCTCCCACATAAACATCCTTCATTATTGTGGCACATCACCTGCAACAGATAAACACATCCTGGGGCTTTGCCATTAAGCATGGACCATAGTTCACATTGTAGACCCCACTCTTTCCCCCACAGTTCTGCATGTTATATGATGATATAAAGTGGCCTATATCTGTCATTGCAATGTCACTCAAGATAATTCCTGAGTCCCGAAAAAGCCCCTGTATTACAACTGCTTTTCCCTCTCCCTGCCCCCAGAGGCTCCAGTGGCCACTGGCTCCACACAGATTTTTTAAAATCCATTGAACTGCACTACACAAACAGTGAACTCTAAGTTAAACAATGGACTTTAATTAATAGTACAATATAAAAATGTGCTATTATCAATTGTAACAAATGTTCCACACCAATGCAAGGTATTGGTGGTGGTATGGTCTGTGGGAATCCTGTATTTTATGCATGATTTTTCCATAAACCCACAACTTCTCTAATAAAGAAATAAAATAAAATAAAGAGCTGATAACTGAGAAAAACATCTATGCATATATTCATGGAGTCCAATGAATCCCAAATTGGATGGATGATGCAATAAAAACACACTGGTGTGTTTGTGTGATATATTCCTGGAGAAAAATCTCAAATTGGAATTGCTGAGTGAGATTAAATGTGCATTTTTAACACACAAATAGTATTTGTCAGATTATTTTCCAAACAGTTGTAATAATTTGCAGGCCTATCAATGTTTCCAATGCTATTTTATTCACTGAACTCTACTTCATAGTCTGTCCCTAACTCTGCCTCCAGCTCTGTCCTTGGGCATTAACTTATTCCATGTACTGTTATTTGCCCTTAGATTTTACTGTGCTCATTACTTTCTAATTGATTCCCATAACAATCTTTTCCAATCACTGTTTTTCACTAGATTCCTCTCATGTCGTTCTCCTTTAACTCTTATGTCATAGGATCCACCATGAAATGCCTATTCCTGTCTCACCCCGGCTTGCATTCTCTTCCTGTCCTCAGCTACATTTAAACATAATTTACCATAGCTTTCTTTTCATTATATAGGAGAATATTCCAGGCTTATGAATTATAAATAGAATGTATAATGAACCAAAATAGAGTTCTTTTACTTTTTCAAACTATTGAAATTCTAGAGGGAAAAAACTTAAACATTCAATGACTGATTTGTAAACTATGTAAGTAAAGTAAGTTTTTTTATCAAACATTTCCCAAACTTAAGAACTAAACAACGGGAAGAAATTGCATATTAACATTTATGTATATTTCCTCGCTTACATGTGTACTCTTTTTAATCTAATCCATTGTATTTCCTAAATTGCAAATGTGCAGTGTTTTCACCTTCTTCAATTTGTATTGCAGTTCAAATAAGCTGTCTCGAATATTTAAAAACATTTATTAAACATTCCCTGTTGATTAAGAAATTAGCCCTAAAGGGATGAATTTTAATTCTCAGTCTCAGGGTTAGCCATATATGTTTAGAACGCAAAGATTTCTTTCATGAATCCTAGAGGACAGCAGGCCTATTGTAGATATTTTATATCAATTTTAGGGATGCCTCATAGGCTGAAATGATCTTTTCTCTAGAACAATCCACTGACTAACTAGAATGGGGAAGACATAATTTCACTATTGTCTTGTTTGAACGTAGTACTGAAAGCTCTGTTGGTAATATAAGCATCAACTTTATTTCAACCTGATGTTCGGAGAGATTATTGAGTGATTGGTGCCCAGCAATGCTACTTTTGATAACAGTCATGACTATCAAGTCAGGCCACACAGAAATGAACTCTCACATATAATTTCTGGGTCTGTCTGAGGTAACAGAATACATGCTGTGGTTAGGGCATCACCTGCTGAAATCCAATGATGAAATTACTGTCTTTCCCAAAAGAATCTGATCCAATTATCTTGGGGTATATGGTGGTATAGAGCTGTATGTACCCCCAGAAAAACATGTTCTAACATTTTAATCTACTCTGGTGGGAGTGAGTCCATTTTAAATAGGACTTTATGATGCTGTTACTTCAGTTAATGTGTGACCTACCTTAACCAGGAAGGGTATTAACCCTAATACCCAAGTCCTTTATAATTGGAATGAAATCCAGACAGAGAGAGAAACCCACAGAGGGAGCAGCCAGAAGCTGAACATCACTGGAATCTAGAAGAGAAGGGAGAGGCCATGTTCATTGCCATGTGACAGAGGAGCCCAGAACCAAGGATCACCATCAGCCAGCCCCAGAATACCAGTCTTCAAGAAGAAAGAATTGCCTTGATGATGCCTTAATTTGGATTTTCTCTTAGCCTCAAAAGTGTGAGCAAATAAATTCTCATTGTTCAAGCTGAACTACTGCATGGTATTAGCTTGAGCAGGCAAGGAAATTAAAACAGGGCACCCATCTGCTATTGGGGCAATGTTTCACAAGTTCCAGATACTGCTTTGCCTTACCTGGAAAAGAGAGAACTGTAACCCTTATTTTCCACCTATTTTTGCCCTGGGTCTAAAATTGTCAGAAGGCAACAGCAAAATTTAATTTTATTTACAAGTCTGTGTTCTCTGTGTATGGGTATCCTTAGGTGTTGTGGATTAAATCATGTCCCCCACAAATGGCATATTCATATTAAAATACTGGCCCATTGGATGTGAACCCTTTGTAAATAGGGCCTTCGGAGATGGTATTAGTTAAGGTGTGCTCAAATGGAATGGGGGGTAAGCCTTAATCCAATATGGTAGAGTCCTTAAAAGCAAAGGAAATTGGATATGGAAAGAAGCCATGGAAGAATCGAGAAAATGAAAGCCAATGGAACCCAGAAGAGAAAAGAGAAGACATTACTGGTTTCATTGCCGTAAGACAGAAAACCTAGCATTGCTGACAGCCATTCTTTAGGAAAAAAAGCATTGTCTTGCTGGTGCATCAACTTTAGACTTCTTTTAGGCTCAAACTTTGAACCAATAAATTACCATTGTTTGAGCCAATCCATTATATGGTCTTTGTTTTAGCAGCTGGGATCTAAGTCATCAGGTAAAGGACATATCTTTACCTAAATCTTTGGAAGTAAGATATTAGTCTTTGGAAGCTAAAGGACCTACTCTTCCATTTTTAACATGAAGAAAAATTAAAGTCCCAAGAAGAAAACTGAGAGGTTAAATGACTGAACAAGGCCACATAGCATGTAAGGTACATAATCAGGATTTGACATGAAGTCTTATAAATTTGAACCTCATTTTCTCATGTCATCATGTCATAATATTGTAAGATAAGTAAAATATTATTAATATAAATTTCTTAAATGAAGGCAATTTGCCTGAAAGTCAACATTAGTATATAATAAAGAGGAAAAATCCAAAATATAAGAGGCTACATAGGGATGGTAGACAAGCTAAACAGAACAATCTGTTCAGAAGATCAAAAACTAAAATTCCTCATGCCGAAGCTATTTTAATATACCACCAGGACTGCCAGTTCCAATTGTCTTATTATAGCAATGAATATACAATAACCGTCTTATTATTCATGAATCCATTCCTCTAAGAAAAAACACACCAATTAATCCTGTTGTCTATTTAATAGATACTAGTAAGATATTACCCACTAAAAATTAATACCAATATCTTATACTATCCTATAAATACACCAATCAGTAACTTAAGTCTAAGTAAGAAATAACCCCATTCTGGACAAAAGCAAATGACATGAAACACAAAACACTTATTGTTCCATAAGAAGGATATACTTTCAAGCAATTCACAAAATGTAGCTGTTTTCAAACCTAGTTGCAAATAAGAATAACCTGGAGGCTTACAAAAAAGTATCAGTGGAAAACCAGAACCAAAACCTCAAAAATATTATAAGAAAGGAAAACTACAGACCATTACCTCTTATGAACAAACATGCAAAAACCCTCAATGAAATATTATCAAATCAAAGCAAAAAAGAATTATACACCTTAAGCAAGTGGGATTTTTTCCAGGTGTGCAAGCCTGGTTCAACCTTTGAAAATCAAATAATGTAATCTACCACACTGGCAGACTAAATAGGAATAATTTTATAATTATACCAATAGATATAAAAAGTATTTGGCAAAATCTCATACCTATTCATGGATTTTAAAAAACTTCTCAGCAAACTAGGATCAGAGGGGACCTTCCTCAAATTGATAAGGAACATCTATAATAAGAAACATTTATAGTTTACCTCTAATATAATCTAAAAATAAATGCCATGCAAGAAGATGTTAGCAAACAAAGCATTGCATAAATATTCCTATTTTCATATTTTATACATAAAAGGCACTTCCATACTATCCTGCTCCAATGCATTCATTCTTGTAATAGATACTTGAAGAAATGAAAGAACCAAAAAGGATTGAAAGGGAAAACTACAAAGAGAAAATTGAAACATGAATATAAGTAAAATAAGAAATAACCAGGATTGCTGGATTAAAGAAAAAGAAAATAGCAGGCACATGGAGAGGGAGCAATGAAAAACAAAAAGAACCTGGGACTAGAAATACAAAACTAATAATCTGTGTCTCCTGGTGCTGTAATGAGGAAAGTGCTAAAGGCCTGGGTTCTTTTGTCACCTCTGATTGGCATTGACTTTGAACACATTAATTAATTTCACTGGTGCTCTGCGAGTTGATGGAATTTTTCGAGGCCCTTCCAGCTATAAAACAAATAAAAGCAATGAGAAGATTAGTGGAGGAGAGGATGGGGGATGGGCTCTGGAAAGATGTTCTTATATGCCTGGATCCCTTCTCTCTGATATCATTATTGTGGACTCTAGAAAATCTCAGAGCCACGAATGGTGCCATGGCTCCCTGTGAGGGAGGCTCATACTTTGAAAATCAACTATGGAAAAATCCAGAAAAAGCTACTTACATGAAAATAGAAAGTGACTGTTTAAATTTTCTCTTAAGGCATTGAAGTGATACAAATGAAAACTAACAATTAGACAACTGTGAATATGATCTACTTTCACCAAAGTGATGGCTCTCTGAAGACTTAATGACTTGGCAGACGACTGAAAATTCAGTTTAAATGGAAAGCTTCACTACTTTGTTCTTCTGTACTGACATCTCATTCAATTAAACTTTTAACTATTTAGATAGTTTTATGCTAGCAAGTTGACAATTTAGTAGGGGTAATAAGTAGAATTCATTTTAGCCACTAACAACTTCCTAAAGGTTTCTGTCTGAATGGCTTGCCTTACTGAAACTGAAACTAAGGTTGCATAAAAATTCCCATAAGAGTAAATTGCAGGGTTCTTTGTATTTCTCCTTTACAGAGAAAATTTGGCTAAGGTAACATTGGCAATGATAGGGAGACACAATAAAGTCAACTTTATCTTTCATTACAAGCTTAAAATGAGAAACATGAGTGATTAAGACTTCATATTGAAAGTGGGTTATAAAGTTGTCTCAAAAGCTGTGGGGGGTGGGGGGCTCCTTTCAAACTAGGCAGTAAGTTTTCTGCAAACAGCTGAGTGTAAAGGGTGAGAAGGTCTTCACAAAATTTATTATACCAATGTAATATATTTTAAATTGTATGCACACTATAAAATTAAAGACATTTGGACTTTCTTCATATAATTTAGATTTTTGAAAAAGTTGAAGAAGAGATGAAGATATGAAGAAAAAGGAAGGCTGGGTCAAATAAATTGTGTAAGGAAATGAAGTGAGTAAAAGAAAAGCAATTCAATTTATTTTATAGAATTTCCAATAACCCTGATTTCTCTGACTTGGTAATTTCTAAGATACAGCTTTGATTTATATTTGAATTATCTCAGCTAAGGTGAGAAGAGTCAGTTCATGTAGGGAAAAAAACTTTCAAATGCGTAGTGTCATGAAAAATAGAATGATCAGAAAAGAAACAAGTCTTGACTAAGATTCATTACAGAATTGGTTCAAATCTATAACATAAAAACATTTGAATCATATTCTTTAATTTTAGCTTCAAGTACAGTTTCAGACATCTGCCCCATGGGATCTAAGCCCCCTCTCAATCGGAAGCAGAGTGGGCACGACCATCCTAAAATCCTCAAGACTGAGGAATGAAAAATCATAAGGGGGGAATACAACTATGGACTAAAGTAGAGTTATCATTATTCTAGTAATAGAAGAACTTGTATCACTGATATAAAGGCAGTGGCCACTAGACGTTCTGAGGGAAGAGAGAGGGAAGAACAGGTGCAACATAGGGGAATTTTGGGGACAATGGAATTATCCTGCATGACATTGAAATGATGGATACAAGTCATCATACATTTTATCAAAACCTGTAAAATTGTGTGGGCAAAGTGTAAACCATAATGTAAACTATAGACCATGGTTAGAAGCAATGCTTCAATATGTGTTCATCAATTGTAGCAAATGTACCACACTAATATAAGATGTTATTAATAGGGGAAAATGTGAGAGGGGGAGGGGTGGGGTATATATTTCCAGTGTAACTTTTCTGTAGTTTAAAACTTCTTTAAAAATAAAGTTTAAAAAACTAAAAAAATATTAGCTTCAAGAGCTTTTTTTGTTGTTTTTCAAAATTCAGAAAGACTCAATGAAACCAGTTAACATAAAGACACTGTGCTTTAACTCTCAAGTCATCTTTGCTTCCTGCGGCTGCAGAGACAATCTGTTATTCTTCCCTTGGCACAAAGTTTTTAAATAAGGACATGCATTCATCTCTTCAGATAATGCTTTTACGCAGAAAACTGGATGTAACAGGAATTGTGGGAAAGGAGTGATCGCCCATATTAGGTACAGGTTTTATATGTCCTAGAGTCTTACATCAAACAATATTAGTATGCAATTCAGCACTAATAAAACCCTACGTGCATATATCTACAAAAATTTTCATGTACAATATATTATTTCATCTTCACAACAACTTTGAAAGATATTATAATACTCACTTAACTAGTAGTCCACTAATTAACCACTTTGATTATTGAGAACATGATCAAATATATGGAAAGAAGCCAAAAATGAAACATTTTATCAGCTCAAACCAAGGTCTGAAAAGGCCATATAATAAAAATGTGTCTGCTTTACTCCTAGGAGAGTCCTCAGTATCACCCTGAGCCTGCTTATTCTTACATTTGGCATACCTCAAAAAAATTGGGCACAGCTGATTAGAAAAACTAGGAGCAGTATGGGGGAAGGAAAGCAGACAGCATACTGCTATCCATGGACATATAAGGATAGTAAGAAGTAGTGGCCTGACATTTGAAAAACTAACACTTTATTTTAATATTAAAGCAGATTTGGGGGCTCAAAATGGCATCAAATTAGAGGCACAAATGTCTCTGAGTTACCATTTTATCAAGCACAAATATTGATTGTAGTTATTCACATTTATTGAAATGTACTCTTCCAAGCACTTTATATATATTAACCTTTATTACTCCTCACAACACTATGACATGGGACCATTAGTATCCCCATTTTACAGATGAGGGAACTGAGGCCAAGAGCATTTAAGTAACTTATCCAACTTGTCACAGCTAGCAAGGATTCCTACACAGGCAATCTAGCTCGAGAGAGATATTTTTACTTATTCTAATCCATGTGAAGACCCTGCACAACCAA
>PVKH010000453.1:0-26204 GCA_004027955.1 Chaetophractus vellerosus
GCGCCTGCGCAGTGACCACTCTCGGCACGTCGCCGCAGCGGGGGGAAGGGGAGATATGTAATAAAATAAATAAATCTTAAAAAAAAAATGAAATAGAGTTGAAGGAAAAGAGAACAGTGAGAAGAGGTTGATGGAAATATTGAAAGTGATGGAGCCTCACATTATTTGAGAACTGAAGAAATGTATGAGTCCTTGTACTGAAAAAGCAGGCTCCACATCAAAATTGTTCTTACAATTCAAGTTAATGAGGACAAGAACACCAATTGAAGGAAATGAGTTAACAATAGAAAAAATAAGTATCTTCAATAAACATTAAAAAGTTGTGAATCTCACTAATATTTAGAGAAAAAAATTAAAGGTTTAGCAAGATATTTTTTCAACTATTTAAAAGACTGAAAATATGTAATTATGATATACAGTATTTTTTAGTGTGCTGAGAAGTTGAAACTCATACATTAGAAACTTTAAAATGCTATTTGGTTCTTTATAACAAAATCTTTATAAAAAATCATATAAGGAAGGAATCTAAAATATGTAATATATTTGTATATAAATATATGTGTATATTTATGGGTATGTCTATGTGTATATATATATTCTTTGTAGTAAGGAAATGGAGAATCATTACAAATAACCAAAGTACAACAATGTAGGAAGCTATAAACTGATTTAAAACTGTAATATACGTACATAATGGAAACTTGATCAGTCTTAAAAACAATATCATGAGAAATTATCCAATGATTTTATAAAATGATCAGGATGTACTGTTTTAAAAATCAGGTTACAAAATATAATTACCTATAATCCCAATATATAATTTATTTAAAATACAGATGTGTGTGTAAGTGAATCTGTGTATGTGTGGTTGTATCTGTGTAAATATGTGAAAGAATGGGTACCTTGACGTTTGGGAAAATACACTGAGATGGAAAAGATTTCTACGTTTGGTTTTTAGGAAGGACCAGATTTAAATTATAACAATTATATTTTTCCATGCCCTTGTTTCTTCTAATTGGGGTTTTAGCAAATGAAGAGTTCTAATGTGGTCATTTAGAAGATGATACATGTAACATATGCTCTTACTTAGCTATTTCGGAGTCTCTATAAACAAGAAATATATTCTGGTTTAAAACAATTATAACAGAATTCTTTAAATAAACCAAGAATGGTCTGTGATTAATCATTTTGTTCAGTTTTCACACCTTCAAGATTTATTTCCATTTCTGATTACAAAAAAAAAAGAGAGAGAAGTGTTTTCATTTAGCTGATCAAAGTAATAAGAAAGGAAAGGGAAAAACAGGAGGAGGGATGAGTGGTGAGTTAAAGGACAGATTGAGTGTATGTATTTTGATCTGGCAGTTGTCTTGTGTAATTTTTTTTGCCAAAAGACTGTTAATTTCATACAAAATTTAAATATTGTAGCAGTCACCCAACTTAAACATTTGGCAAATAGTTATCTTATTTTAAAAATGGAAAATATTTTTCAAGTGCTTCTGTTTTCAATAAACTGCCTTACACTATTCTTTCTGTTTGCTTGATTATTCTTTTGGAGGAAATTATTCCATAAATTCTGGAGTGATATATATATTGGGGTACCTTTGCTCTTATCATACATATAGAAGACTACCTTGGTTTATTCAGTTAGTAAAAAGTATAACAGCTATTTTTCCTTTTCTGTGTGTGTGTGACAGAGTTTGTCCACAATACTCAATAACACATAGGTATTATAGTGGAAAGAAACCTATTCCTGGGCTCTGAAATACATTTATAACAGGAAAACTTGAGAAAAAATGTAAAAAGTTATTTTATATTTTTCTTAATTTAAACAAACAAACCAAAAAAACCCAGAAACTCACTATTCCCAGGAACATGGAAGCGCTCACTTTTAGATGTGAATCATCCCGAGGGAAAATTTGCTAGTCACATGGCTTCAGGCACCATTTTCTCAATCCTATGAGCGCCTTTTGTATTCCTTCTGTCCTCGAGCTAACATTAGGGGAGCTTTTTTTTTTTTTTATGAAAAATGTGTTGAAGTCACACAATCTGCTCTGTTCCACTTGACCATGTTACTGTCAAATCTAAAATAGATTCCAGATTTCCTAAGAAAAATCCTTTGAAAGTCTAACTCATATAGTTAATATGGACTGATGAGCATGCTTGTTATTGTCCATTTAAATAAAGGGATATATCTTTCAGTTTAGGTGTGAGGGAGGTATTTACATAAAAGTTACCAACAGTTGGATTTTTTAATTTTCTAAGTTTAATTTTAGATGTTAAGAAAGATTTACTCTGGTATATATAAAAAAAGCAGCTGGATATTTTCCCATCCTGAATCTTATGCCTTTAACAAAATATTTCATTTTGAGAAATATAGAGTCAATTCCTCCCACTAAGGAATTGTATATATTTAGTATGTACTAAAATATATTACCCTTGCCCAATTAGCTCATTTGGTAAGACCACTAAATTAACCTAATATGATCACAGAATGTACAAATAATCTCAGTTAGCCATTTCATCAATACCAGTCAAAAGGATGGTTTAACAAATTTATCCTACATTAGGAAGACAGTTTATCATAAATAGCAATCTGTGAAAGACATGACTACATTTTAATCTAATGCAGTCAAAGGTAGGTTTACTGGGAAGGAAATGATACTTAGTTAAGTTTCAGGGAGCTTCATCTGTACTGGACCTTCTAAGACTGTGGGAAGAACCCTTGGTCACACAATTTTATAAAATTTAGAATTAGGGCAATTTAACTTCAATCAGTTAATACATCTGTCTCATTTTCTCTGACTTTCCTCCATCACAGTTGGCATTTGAGCATAAGCATTTAGGGAATCTGGCTAAGGGACATTTGAGTTGTAGGTACATTTATTTTGGGTTTATTTGGCATATTTAAGTAGTTTACAGTCACTTCTGTTTATATTTAAGGTATTGCTAGGTATTCCAATATCACAACCAAAAGGAGTAGAGGGTCATGTGATGATATAAGAGTACTATGAACACCCAGAACCAATAGTATGCGGCTAGTAAAAGACAAAAGGAAAAAAATAAATACAGGGTCTCAGTTACATGGAATAAGAAACCAATTGCTGGAAACCTCCTCCAAACCATAATACTCATATCCTTAAGAAGGTTGATGAGACTATTCCACAAATCCTATAAATTCATATAACATTACCAATAAGGAGTTATGAAGCATAAATAAACTTTCCTATGCTTTATCAATAATATTTTTTAAGACCTAATCTATCAAACATTCTGGTAAAAGTAGTGAATGTTCTTTTCATCTCTCAATAGAAAATATGATAAAAACATTTTTTATAAAGAAACAATCAAAGCATTTGCTGGCAACTTTTAAAAAACATTATAGAGCTAGATGCAGAAGATAATAAAACAACTTATCTACATTGTGTGATATTTGGAATATTTGTCAACTTTTTGAATTTTGTATTATTTGTGGGTGTTTTTTCCATTCAAAATTCATATTTCTTTTTGTATCTAATTTTGTAATTATAAATTTGTATTATTTTTCCTAAAGAGGAGTCTGAAATTTTATGAGCTCCAAGACCCACAAACTAGATCTTTCCATGAATATCAAATATTATAATTGATTATTATCTAGAAGATATTCTAAAATACTCTAATTTAGTGTTTTTTGGCTTTTTCTCATGGAAATATATCACACATAATGTATCACATGCAAAATACCACACACAAAGAAAAAAGAAGTTCAGTGAAAGTCTTTCCCCATGCCCTCATTTACTGAATTGCCACTGAATTTTCCTTTTGGACAAATGATTCTATAGCTTAAGAAAAGTATGAAAGGACTTGTATTAGTTTTTTATAGCGTCCATAAGAAATTGCCATAAATTTAGTCGCTTCAAATAACAGCCATTTGTTATCTCAGTTTCTCAGTTATCTCAGTTTCTGTGTGTTAGAAGTTCAGATACAGTGGGGCTTAGTTGTCTCACAAGTCCAAAATGAAGTTTTTGGTTGGCTTGGGCTCTTATCTGGAAGCCCTGGGGGGAAATCGATTTATAAACTAATTAAAATTGTTGGCATGAGTCAGTTAGTCTGTAGGACTAATGTTCCTGTTTCCTTGTGGACTGTTGACTTTGGGTTGTTCTCAGCTTCTAAAAGCTGCCCACCTTCCTTGACTCCTGGCTTATTTCTTCCATCTTCAAAGCCAGTTGACAGAGTCCTCTGTTTGATTCTCCTGACCTCATCTTCTGCCTCATTTCTCCTCCTTCTCTAACTTAGCATTGACCGATTTTTTGCCTTCCACTTTTGCTTTTAAGGGCTCAAATAATTACACTGGCCCACCTGAATAATCCATGATAATTTCTTAATTTTAAAGTCAGAAGACTTGTCAACTTAATTCCACATACAAAGGCTCTTCATAGCAGTATCTAGATTAGTGTTTGACTGAATAAACAGGAGACAGGAGCCTAGAGTATTTATCTTGAGAATTCTGCCTCAAAAGTAAAATTTAGAAAAGTAGGGTAATTTAACTGTATTCACTTAAGATTGCTGTCTTCTTACTCTGCTTTCCTTCCATCACAGTTCCAATTGAGAAAAACAGTACTGATTTAGTCCAACCTTCTAATTTTAAAAATTGGGGAAATTAGGATAAAGTGGTTTATTCAAGTACTTATTCATGTTTTCATCACTACATCAATAGGTAAGTGAGAATACATCTCTACACTGAGATTGCAAGATCATCTGTTTAGGGAAGCACACATGGAAGCCTATTCATTTCTTCAAAATAAATTGTTACTATGTTTCCCTCTAATCAATAACACAAATTATCCCTACTCCAAGGATTTATAAAGAACTCCTACTGTCTGTTTTACTGCCTCTACCAAAAACTCTAACATTATTAATACTTGAAGGATAGGCAAAATATTGAGTTCTTTCTCTTATAGTGATATGGACAATTTTTCTGGAAAGGGGTCCATAGTAAATATTTTAGACTTTTGGACATAGTCTGTATTGTAACTATGCTATTGTTGCATGAAAGCAGAGACAGACTATACAGATAAACAAATGGGTGTGAAGGTGTTCAGCTAAAACATAATTTATAAAAACAGATGTCAGACCAAATTTGTCCATGAGGTAGACCTTAGTTTGCCAACCCCTGGTGTGGAGATTTGGATCCAATATCTCTATACCGAATTCTCATGCACATACCAGCCATATATTCCCATCCTCCATGCAGAAAGGGCTTGACACATATACATTTCAATGCTATGCTCTTGACATTAATGGAGAATGGATTTTTAAAATGTGGTCATATTAAAAAAAAAAGTGCTGTTGAAGTCAGTGTGCATTATGTTGGTCAATGACTTTCTATAAATTCTCCCCATTACAAATTTCCTTCAAAATTCAGTATAAGCAATGTTTTTTTCTCATGATGAATTAATGTTTCATTTTGTCAGATAATTAAAATTACATATGCCATCAAGTTTCTCTTTTTGACTAGGCTTACAATAGACCTAGACTTAAAATAGATTCTCACTTCTAATTTTATATGTGTAGGTTTTAGGGAACAATTATTTTCTCTTAATTTTTCAAAATTTTGCATTTCTCTTTCAATGGTTTATAACTGTCTCCCTCATATTTATATATAGAAGCTAACATTTCATTAACTTCAATGAATTAATTTTCTGCATGCTATATTCAGTGTGTCTGTTGATAAGATTGTTCATTTTAGATATTTAAACTTTCACAGGGTAGGGGCTATGCCTAATAAGTCATCTCTTATTATTTTAATAAACTTTATATTGAATTATATCATGTATACCAGAGATTTTCAATTTCCATGCTACTGATATTTAGAACAGGTCATTTTTTGTAGTATTGTGCATTTAGGATGTTTAGAAGTATTCCTAGCCTCTGCCCACTGGATGCCAGAAATAAGCCCTCTGCAGTTATGACAAACAAAAATGTTATATGTCCCTTGGGAGGCCCTTTTTGAAGGCCATTGATTTATACAGAAAAATGCACAAATTATGAATTAACACCATCGATGGATATTTGTAATGTGAGTGTACCAGTTTACTGCGCACACAGATCAAGAAATAAAACCTTACCATCATCCCAGGGTTCCTCTTGCTCCCTTTAAGTCACCATCTTCCAGAAATAGGTAATCACCATGATAACTTTTAAAACCATACATTGGATTTTTGTTTTAAATTGGCATATTAGTGGAATTACATAGTACATTCATTGCTTTCAGCCAACATTAGTCTTATGAGATTTGTTCATTTCTATGTATAGCAATACTTCTACATTTTTATTGCTATTTGCTACATAATTTGTGCATTCACTTTACTGTTGATGGACATTTGTTTTTTTCCTCAGTGTTATTTGTGAGGATGTTTTAATTTAATTCCATTTCTTCTCTTCAGATTTTCCACATTTATCATTTTTTCTTGGGTTATTTTTTGAAGAATTTGTTCATTTTCTATTATTTTTAAGAGTGTTTTTATAAAATTGCTCACAATGTTCTCTTATGAGATTCACTGTAGAATCTATAATTATTTTCCCCTTCCCATTCCTCACACTTGTAGCTTTGTGTGTGTATGTTTTCTTGCTCAATTGGGACCTGGGTTATCCTTTTTTAATTCTTTTCAAAAATCTCGTTTTTATTATTCCCTCTGATATGTATTTGCTATTTATACCATTAATTTTTTCCTTATCTTAAATATTTCCTTTCATTCACTTTATTTTTGTTTATTTTGCTGTCCTTTTCATAACATCATGTAAAGGAATCTCATGAATTGAATTTAGTCTTTTTTTTTCTTTTCTTTGCTATTGTATGCTTTTTTTAAAGATTTATTTTTATTTATTTATATATCCCCCCCCCCTTGCTGCTTGTGCTTGCTGTGTTCATTTTTGCTTTCTGTTTTTCCATGTCTGCTTATCTCCCCCTGCTGCATCAGCTCACCGTGTAGCGGCTTGCCTTAGCCTAACCTGGGGCCTCCCATATGGTAAACCAGAGCCCAACCAATTGAGCCACAGCTGGTTCCCTATTGTATGCTTTTAAGGGTATAAATTTCTGTTTAGGCTCAGCTTCAGCTGTATCTTATAAGTATGTTATCTCATATTTTCATTATAACTAATGAATATTAAAGATATTCTAAAATATTTTTAATTTCCATTCTTTCTTCTCTAACTATGAAGACTATTATGAGGTATCTTTCAAAATATTTGGGGATATTCTAATCTTTTTTTCAGTTACCCCTGCCTCAATTTCCCTATTGTAAAAGAATTATCTGAATGGTTTCCTTGGAATTTTAATGAGATTTTCTTTATGGTCCTATACAGTGAAATTGGGGACATTTTTGATGTGCTGCTGTAAAGAATATATGTTCCATTGTTTTGGGGTACATTATTCTACAAATGTCAATTATGTCAAATAAGTTAACCTTATTGTTCAAATCTTTATGCTTATTGATATTTTTATTTTGTTTTGTTCTATCAGCTATTGAGAGAAACAAAAGTTTTCCATCACGATTATGGATTTGTCTATTACTCTTTTTAGTTCTGACATTTTTCACTTTATATTATTTAAGGCTATGTTAAGAGTCTATACATTTAAAATGATTATATTATGCTGGTGAATTTGTCAGTTTTTTTGTCTTAAAGTCTACTTTGTCTGACATTAGTATATCAGCAAAAGTTTCTGTATGTTTGTGTTTCCTTTCTTCTGTGCTTTGACTTTCAATGTATTTTTGTATTTAAAGTGAATCATTTTAAATAGCATAAAATTAGGATTTCCATCTTAATTTATTCTGAAAATTTTTGGCTTTAGTTTGTAATATTTAGCCTCTTTACATTTAATGCAGTTATTTATATATATTTTAATCTATTACCTTACCACTAATTTTCCATTTGTTCTTCTGTTTATATCTTTTCATTTTTTATTGTCTTATTCTGGATTAAGTAATTTTTAACATCTCAACCCCACTAGCTTATTTATACATTCTTTTCAAAAAGATTAAAACATGCATCAATTATCCATTATTGTCTATTATAAATAGAAATTATACTATGTTTTAGAAAATATAACGAACTTAGACTGCATTAACTCTACTTCAACACTTCAACATTTGTGTTATTGTCTCTATCTATATGTATATCTATATCTGAATAAATATGTATAATTTTTCCTGTATTTTTTAGTTGTTTTCCTTAAAATACTCAATCTTTTCTAGATGAAGGAGTACCTAAATTTTTCTTTAAAAGAAATATTGCTGACTCAAGTTATTGTAGTTTAAAAAATAAGAAAAATTTATTTTTCATTTTCCTGATATCATTTCCATATTTAGAAACTCAAGGTATTGGTATGAGATGATATGAAATTAATTGAGAATTAACATAATTTATTGATACATAAAAAAACTTTAGGGTATGTGTTAGCCATGTTAAGCCAGGTTTTGCATGGATAAACGTTGTATCACCAAATCTCAGTGGCTTAAAAAAAAATTTAATTTATAGACTATAGTTAACAGCAATATTGTAATATTTTTGTAACAGTGGCAAAGAAGGTACTGTATACCAATTTATTTCTCACCATGTAAAATCACTGCACATTGGTAGATCCTTCAGGATAACTCTCCTTCAAATGGTAACTCTGGAATTTATGTTGTTCTATATTGTGCTGCTATCATATCTCCAAGTATTTTTCAAGAGTCTTCTAAGAAGAGGTATGATGGAGGGTTGCTTACTTACTCTTAACATCTCTGGAAGTGAGGCTTAACACTTCTTTTTCAACCCATTAGAACTAGGCACATGACCTCAGGCTAACTGCTAGGGAGGCTGGGAAATATAAGGGAGCACACAGAATATCAGGTGAGCTTTAGTATCTGTGCCGCAGTAACTACCTATAATATACCAAGTTTGAACTGCAAAATATATGAACCTCTACTATATTGATTATATGTAGAAGAAATACTGCAATAAGAATAGGGACTTTTATTTGGAGCAGTGACAATTCTAATAGCTAAGTCAAAACATAATAATAAAACTGTGTGCTCCTTCCTGTTTAGAGAAAATATTATAAAACCTAAGAACTGAAGAAGACTTTCAACTCTTCATTCTCTTAGATGTTAAAACTGCTTATTGAGCATATTACAATGTGAGGCATCTAAAGAAACTGAGGTTTTATAACAGTAAGTATTTCTTAGACATGCTCTAAATAAGACACTTCTGAATCTTTTACTTCCTTATCACAATTCTTTAAAAAGCTAGTGAGAAAAACAATTTGGGTTCTTGGAAGTTGTTTTTTTGTAAACAGTGTATTGAAGGGGAGTAAAAGTACCAATTGAGAAAACGGCATGGAGTTTTTGGTAGCCTTTAAAGTGTCTTAAGATGAATAATTTGGAAAACCACTAGTTTACTGGAACATAACACATGTTTGAAAAGACAATAAGGAAGTACATTCAGTTTAATATGTCATGATCTTCAAGAGTTGCTAAGCAGTAAAAAACATGCCATTCATTGAAAAATGTTTAATAAATATTTAAAAAAGGAGGAAATGACAACACTCAATGTAATCGGACACTGCATTTACTTTTTTCACATACAAAGACTATGCTTAATCATTAGCAGGTAAGGTTTGTGAGCTGTGGTTTGAATTGTTTCTCAAATGTTGTTGACAATTTTTACTGATTCACTCATACTTTTATTGACAACCTACAATTCCACTTTTAAACAGCAGAAGATTTTTCTAATCCAATTCTTGGTTTAGGGGAGTTCAATTTGAATTACAATAGAGTAAAGTTAACTAATGCATAGATCTAGCCTAAATCTGCTAGATCGGTCACATACTTCTTTTTATATATTGCAGGTAAGTTTACTATCACCTCTTAGCAAAAGAATGGGGTAGATAATATCCTAGAACTTTCCCATTGTTCCTCAATGAGTGTATATTTAAGACACACGTATATTTTTTTTCTGTGACTCAAATTACAGAGCTCATTTAACTTACTATTATTCATGCAGTACATTTCACTTTCTATTAGGTGGGCAAAAGTTTAATTGGAATCGCATAAATTGATTAGAAAACTATTGTTTCTTTTAAGGAGTCTCTTAAAAATGTTCTCTTCAGAAAAATCATTTTTTATTTAAATCATTTATATACAAATCCACTATTTACCAAATATACATATGTGTGTGGGTGCATGTGTGCCTACATTTATTCATCTATAAAAGAGAGTAAATATACTTATACTTGAAATAGAAGTATATTTGGGTGAGAAATCTGGGGATTATGGCTTACTAACAAAGTTATAGTTGAATAACTTTCTTTTTTCTGCCATGTCTGCTCTATGTATGCACACAGACATATGTGTTTCAACTCCCAAAACAAATTACAAATTTTAAAGGTACAATGACATGAAGCCTTCTTTCACACAAGTTTATGAAAACGATGAAAATCTTTTTAGGACTCATGAGAATAAATCTCTTGTTAAACGTGGAATTGGCACCATAAAATGTAAGGGGATGATCAGGGTCATAATTGAAAGAGTGTAATAAAAGTGACATGTCATTTTTTATGAATAATATGGTAATCTTGTATGTCTCTACTCCCGCAAAAACATGAAGCTCACTTAGTTCAGAACATTCCACCGTGTCTTCATTGTTACTCTGGTCACATTTCCCACTCTTAATCCTATTCTTTGAATCTTTAAAAAAATCTGCTGAACACTAATTATTTAACCTTGCCTCCTACCTACTTTCCCTCTTTATTCTGAGGTTTCTTAAGGGCTATAATGAGCTGTCCCCACACAAACAGGCCAAATTAGTGGATAATTACTGCTGGGCCTGTGAATGTTCTCACTCCTCCTTTCTTAGAGTTTCACAACATTACCAGAATGGTCTGTCGCCTCCCTACCAATTAGGAACAATTACTACTTTATAACATTAGTGGTGGCAGGCTTATTATGTTCAGGGATATGTAAAAGTAAGGTGGGGGTAGGGGAAGAAATATAAGGCCAAAAGGGGTCAATATCATATTAGGGACTTGGAGAGTATATATTCATCATTTTAATTTCTTTTTTTCAGGATTACAGCCACAAAGATTTATATTAATTCTATTAGATGAAAGTGAACATCATATATATCCAAGGTTGTTTTTCTCCTTTTGTACAGGCTAATATCTCATTTTGATGGCCTTAGTTTTCTAAATAATGGAAATGACTCTGTATCATTCAACAGGAGAGAAAAAAAATGTTATTTATTGTTTGGTTTCCTAATAAAGATGTCTTTTGTGTGTGTGTGTGTAGAGAGTATATTCCTGGCATCTGAATTTACTTTCCTAAGCTATATCAGAGATGTCACTTCAAAGGAAGGTACTGTGACCCAGAAGAAGAACAAAACATTCCTTTCCAATCTGTATTTAAATAGGAGAGTTTAGGTCAAGATAAATCTATGTCAAATATTCAGAATGAAGTACTTTGAAAGCTTCTAAGACTTTGCTATATGTGCAGTTAACTTTTTTCTTTCCAGGGGTGTCAACTGGGATGTCAAACAGACTCACCTACTTTAGTTTATCTGTTCCCAAATTCTTTCTTCTTTTTAATGAAATTTTTACTCTTTCTGTAAGGGATTTTTGGAGGATGTGAATGATATTTATTTGGCACTAAAAGTTGGAATGAGAATGAAGTCAGAGTCCCCTCAAGCAGCACAAAAGCCTTATGTGGTGCTATGGATGATGCTTTCTTTTGTAATGAACCTTTCTTCTTCCTTGAGCAGAATAAAGCCATGTAGTGTGTTTTCTAGCAATTCATTAAAGTATGACATGTTAAATGAGGTTTTTTCCCCAATCTTCCAGGTTAAAATTCAAAGACAAAGTTAAAAATGTATTTGTGATAAGTGAAAGATACAGAAGTTACTTTTCTTTTCTTTCTTTCTTTTAAATTACAAAGTCTCTAGGAAGCTGTAACCTAGTAGGAAGTCCAAACGATGCCTTTAAATAACAACATAGGATAATATCTGTTTGCATTCCCAAGTGATCTGCTCAATCAACTCATGCTGTTGGTATGCCTAGAAGGCAGATGTTGCCTAAAGGTATAGAATATATCCTCCATGAGGACACGACCATGTCTCTCTTGTGCACAGCCATGCTTTTTAGCAAGTATCAAGCTAATAGAAGAAAGGAGAGAAGAAATTCCAGGCAAATAGCACATCATGATCAAAGCATGGGGCAGAAATGAAGACAGTTTGTTCAAGGGGAAAAAATGAGGGCAATTGAGATGTGGTGATAAGGACATGGCTGATTTACTGCTGGGCAATTACCCCAGAGCTTGATCCACTCTAATCTGATCTTCAACAGCAGCCAGAGGAACTGTTTCAAAAAGAATCCTAATTTAGACCAGCATGTCTGTCCAATGGATACTGGCAGAGCTGTTTGCTTCACTTGAACCAGGTCTCTGTTCAAAGTGTCCTTCTTCAGAGAAGCAGTTCCTGATTATTTACTGATACCATATCATGTATTGATTTAATTATTTTTAGGATTTTTTTTCTTCCATGAGGGTAGAAATGTTTTCCTCTCCAAGGGAAAGGACCTTTTCTCTTTCTTTCCTTCTTCCCTCCCTCCCTCCCTCCCTTCCTTCCTCTCTTCCTCTCTTTCTTTCTTCTCTGCTCTTATCCCAGCTCCTGGAAGAGTGCCTAGAACATAATGGATTCTCAGTACATGTTGTAATTGAATGATCTTCAGATGAACCTCTCCTTCATCTTAGAAAGCTCTCAACTTCTCAAATTTATATTTATATCCATTTTAGCCTCAGTAGATAGCATTGGGACTAACACATAGCTGGTACTCAAAAATTATTTGTAGAATGAATGAATATAAGTTTATCTAATTGGAGAAACAATGATGACAAGGAGACTTTGCATAGACTTTCTATTTTAACTAGAGGGAGTAACTTAAAAAATGATTTTTTTCTTAATGAGTATGTTGATGTTAATGCTGGAAATATTTTTGGAAGTTCACTGAGAGTTGAAGTCATAAAAACGAATGAGCTCTTAAAATTGGAGAGTAGAACCAGAAGTGCCGAAGGCTAAAATATGTTGAGACTTTCTTATATAAAAGAAGTTGAAAGAAGAAAAAAAAGAAATGTTGTAAATTCATCCCTGACCCTTTGAACTCAAACAACCTAATCTGTCATGCACTAATAGCTTGTAAAAGTAACCCCATATACCATCTTGTGTTCAGCAATAACATTGGGTCCTTCCAGTAATGGACATCTGTTAATGTTCTCATAATAATAAATTTCCCATTTCCATCTTCATGAGAGTCCCTAAATTCCATTCATGGGTCCATGTTGTTCTTGAGGAGCTGAATCTACTTTTACACCTCAAAGTGGAACATGTAAACCTCACCGATGACAATGATTATATTCCAATTCTCTAGCCACTGGATCTCTTTCAGAATTGGACATATGTACTAAACTGGACCAGCAGGGAATAATGGAACTCTTGCTGTGAGACCTGAAACAAAACTCCTCACCAACTTATGGATGTGATCAATAAGGTGAATTGCCTGGGAACAATTAGCAGTTACTTTGGAACCATAGATGAAAACATTGTTAGATGATGCTAAGACCAATGGAGGATTGTTTTTGTTTTTGATTTTTTTCTAAAATAACTGGCCTTACTAGCCCTTTGGCTCTTAGTAAGACCCCACTCCATGGTTTCAGAACAAAAATGTAAAACTTTGTTTTTGGTTGCAATTTGAGCAAGTCAGCTGATTCATTCTTGAGAGAAGGGTGGAATTAAAAACCTTACTGGAGATGGAAAACAGACAGTGTAACTAAGTTTAATAAGGATTAGAAGCAGAACAATGTTCTAGAAACAACTGACAGAGAGAAAAATTTTTAATGAAATTGGTAGCCAACATTATCAATGGTATCAGGACGTATGAGGATAGAGAGTTTTTTCTTTAATTGGAAAATAAGGAGACTACCATTGTCAAATTTGACATTGCTGTGGTAGCTGAGTGGTGCTAATGAAAAATGCTTTTTAGAGAGTTAAAGAAAGATTAGATGGAAAGCAGGTGGAACCTGACATTGTGAACTACACATTGAGAAGTTTGGTAACTAAAAGGACCAGAAAGGCTAAGAAAATTAAAATAATTTTGCAAAAGGAAATTATAGCATATTTGAAGGTAGAAAAGGAAGAACAATGTTAAAAAAAGAGGGCAAAGTTTTACAAATATATGGAACATAAGGTGTTAATATGTTCCAAATTGGAAGAAAATGTATACAACTTTTTCATCTTGGTTGAGAAAAAGAATTACAAAATGAGAATAAGATAGAAGTATATTGAAATGGAGAGGCATATTCTGGATGGGCTCATTCTTTTCAGAGAATTAGAAAACAGAGATTGCATCTCAGTTAGAAAATTTCAGTAGATTTTACATAGTATAAAGTTTCAGAAAGGATCTGCCTTGACTTACAAGCATCTTAAAAAACCTCAGGATTAGTAGTAACTCTCAGCTGTCTGCACCCAATAGGCAGTTCAATTGCTTAATGAAAACCTCAAAGAAAAAATGATGTTTCTCATAATGCATAGCAAATAATTAATAGACTAGCTGCAATTTTCTATTTTGATTTCACACGTGTGTATGTCCAATGGCCATGATAACAATATCGGCGTCTCTCCAGATAGAAACAAGTTTCATTAATTCAAATGCTCTTTATGTAGTAGTAATTGACCATGTTCTATAATTTATTACATATAAAATAAATTTGATTAATTATGGATGCCAAAAGAAACAATTGCAAATTTCAGCAAGAAGAATCCTAAGATTGGTTTTATAATTTTTTAAAAAAGGGGACCAATCTTGTGCAAGAATTTAATGTCCTAGTCAGGTGTGACCATAATTCATTTGATGACTACCATATTTTATTACCAAATAATGGACTACCAACCATCAACAGTTAGTCTTTGGTAACATAAAATATAAGGTAAAAATGTTTAGCATGAATGAGTAAAACAAAAGGAAAATTTGGGAATAAAAGAGGAACATAATATTTATAACCTAAGAAAAATGCTACAATACCTTTCTCATGGCCACTTATTTCCTTAGAGACTCCAAAATTTCAGTTTCCATTAGCTTTTAACATTTGATTTATTCCTTAATTTTAAGATATTTGTTTAGGGCATTTTCCCCAAGAAATAAAATCATGTGGGCACACAAAAACCTGTACATGAATGTCTATAGCAGTTTTATTCATAATAGCCCCAAACTGAAAACAACCCAAATATCCTTCATGTTAAACAAGCTATGGCATACCCATACCATGGAATACTAGTCAGCAATACTAAGGAATGAACTGTTAATATATGCAGCAACTTGGAAGGATCTCAAGAGACTTGCACTGAGTGAAAAAGCCAATCCCAAATGATTACATATTGTATGATTCCATTTATATAACAATCTTGAGGTGACAAAATTATATAGGCAGAGAAAAGTTTAGTGGTTGCCAGAGGTTATGGAATTTTGGAGGGGAGGAAGTGGTTGTGACTATAAAATAATACTCCATATGATGGAACTGTTCTGTATCTTGTCTGTGGTGATGGTCATGGGAACCTACAAATGTGGAATATACACATCAGAACCTAAATACAGGAATCTACACATTGTATGGAATTAAACACAGACACACATGTGCACACACATACAAATGCATGCATGTTAAACTGGTGAAATTTGAAAAAGGTGGATGCTTGTATCAATGTCAGTTTTCTGGTAGTGATATTGTAAATTAATCAAGATGTTACCACCTCAAGAAATATGTGAAGGGTATACAAGATGTCTCTGTATTATTTCTTACAACTGCAGATAAATATATAATTGTCTCAACATAAAAATTTTATAACAAATAAAAGTTTATGTTCAAGGGAGAACGATGTCAGTTCTAGCTGTGGTGTTGGGTAAGAATAATGGAGGAAGTTACATTTGACTTAGAACTTGAGAAGTTGTGTAATCTGGGACAAAGTATTCCAGGTGGAGCAAAGCGTACAGGCAAAAGTACTGCATTAGTGATATCCTATCACTCTTTTAACAAATATTTATTGAAAGTCTAATAAATGCCAGGCCCTGTGCAAGATATTAAGAATAAAAAGTAAGCAATAACAGATTCTATTAAAAAGTTTCAGATTGCTTGAGTACAGTCTAATTTAATAAAACACTGTACAAATATATGTAAAATTGCATCCCTGGTAAGGAAACTAAAAGGACCAAGATGAGGGTAATGTAAAATATACCCTGGAAAGTTCTCCCATCAGAATCAATTAATAAAAGGACAAATCTCACTGGCTTAGAACTCTGGAGGATAATAGAGACTGAAGAAGAACTCTGCAAATACTGAATGAAGTGAAAGAAAAATAATCTCCCAGATCAGGTAGGAGATTTTATTTCCAGATCATCCAGACTGTACCCATTCCTGGTCCTGTGAAGCTTGGTGGTCATGCAGAGTCAGCCAGGCACTGCATCCTCCAGCCACGGATGCAGATTATAGAGATACTCACAGTAGTGAGTTAGAACCCCACGCAGGTGGACTCACATTTTCTGAGTTAAAAGCCTATGAAAAAGCTACACAGGTCAAAACAACATGATACTGGCACAAGGATAGATGTAAAGATCAATGGAATCAAATTGAGAGCTCAAAAATAGACCTTCACATCTATGGTTAATTAATTTTCGACAAAGAAGCCAAGTCCATTCAATTGGGAAAGAACAGTTTCTTCAACAAATAATGCTGGGTGAACTGGGTATCTTTATGCAAAAGAATGAAAGAGGACCCCTATTTCACACCACATACAAAAATTAACTCAAAATGGATGAAAGACCTAAATATAAGAATCAGGAATATAAACCACCTAGAAGAAAATATAGACAAGCATCTTCGGGATCTTGTCTTAGGCAATATTTTTCTTAAAGCACAGGCACAAAACAACAAATAGATAAATGGGCCCTCATCAAAATTTAAAACTTTTGTGCATCAAGGGACTTCATCACAAAAGTGAAAAGACAATCTATTCAATGGGAGAAAATATTTGGAAACCACATATCTGATAAGGGGGTTTAGTATCCAGAATATATTAAAAAATCTTACAACTCAACAATAAAAAGACAAGCAACCCAATTATAACATAGGAAAAATACTTGAGTAGACATTTCTCCAAAGGCAATATACAAATGGCTAAAAGCACTTGAAAAGATGGTCAACCTCATTAGATATTTGGGAAAGGTAAATCAAAACCACAATGAGATCGATTTCACATCCACTAGAATGACAACTATTAAAATAACAGAAAATTACAAGTGTTGGAGAAGAGAGGATGCGGAGAAATAGGAGCACCCATTCATTGTTAGTAGGAATGTAAAATGGTTCAGTCACTGTGAAAGATATTTTGACAATTTCTCAGAAAACTAAGTATAGAATTATCATACGACCCGGCAATTCCTCTACTAGGTATATACACACAAAAAATTGAAAGCAGGGACTCGAATACATATCTGCACACCGAGTTCATAGAGACATTACTCCCAATTGTCAAAAGATGGAAGCAACCCAAGTGTCTATCAAACAATGCATGTATAAACAAAATGCAGTGAAATCATACAATGGAATATTATTCAGATTTAAAAGGGAATGAAGTTCTGGTTCATGCCACAACATGGATGAACCTTGCAGACATTATGTTAAGTGAAATAAGCCAGACACAAAAAGACAAATATTGTATAATCTCACTGATATGAAATAGAATAAGCAAACTCACAGCGTTAGAATCTGAATATAGGTTACCTGGGACTGGGGTGGGTTAGGAAATTGGAAGTTAATGCTTAATTTGTAAACAATCTATTTAGGCTGATTGTAAACTTTTGGAAATGGACGGTGTTACTAGTAGCACGACATTGTAAGTGCAATTAACAGCCATTAATTATGTATGTGAATGTCATTTAAGGGGAAATTTTAGGTCATATCTATGTTACTAGAATAAAATTTTAAAGATAAAACATAGAACTGTACAACACAGTGGACCCTATTCTCAACAATGGACTATAGTTAATAGTACAATTATAAAAAAGTTCTTTCAAGTATTATAACAAATGCAGCACTCTAGTGCAAGGTGTTAATAATAGAATGATATATTTGAAGAAAAAAAACGCACCCTAATGTAAACTATGGACTATATTTAATAGTACAGTTATAATATTCTTCCAGCAATTATAATAAAGGTTCCACACTAATGCAAAGTGTAAAAAATAGGGGGCAGTATATGGGAATGCTGTATTTTTTTACATGATTTTTCCATAAACCTACAACTTCTCTAATTAAAAAAATAATTATAACAATTAGGGATGGGTAGTAACTGTTTAGGGGAAATTAGAGTTTTCCTTATGGGGTGAAGAAAATATTTTGGAACTAGGTAGAAGTGCTGGTTGTGCAACATTGAGACTGTACTAAATGACACTGAATTGGAAACTTAAAAATGGCTAAATTCTATGTTTGTGCATTTGACCTCAATAAAAAGAAATTATATGCTAATTTAAAAAAATAGCAAGGTGATAAGAAGGTGGGTAACAAGTAGAACCAAACTTAGTCTTTTGGGTCTGGAACAGATATTTAACTTGAGATCTGAAAAACAATTATTAGTTAATTATGCCAAACAATAAGGGGGAAAAAGTGTTCTGAAATGAAGAATGGTAGGAGAGAACACAGTGATATAGGAGAAATAAAGAAATTCAGGTTATCAGTTGTTTAGAAGTGAGAAAGGGCGTGTTGTGAAGTGGGCCTGAAAAGCTGGCAGAAGCCATACCATGTGGTGTCTTCTGATCTTCATTAAGGGCCTGATCTTTACCCTAAGGTCATTGTGAAACCATTAAGAAACTTAAAGAGGACAAAGCATGCTGTCATTAGATACCACTAGATATCTGTCCCAAAATTTTCACTCTGGTTGCTATGGAAAACAATCTAGAAGGGGGCAACTGGCAAAGATGGGTTACCAGTTAGTGATTATAGTAATATTCCAGGAAAGGAACTGGTGAAAGTCATGTTAGAGGGTAATCTATTTATTTTAATGAAACAAATGACAAGTGGAATAATAAAAAAAAAAATAAGGTTAGTCATCCAGTGTTAAAGTCATAATGTTGAGGAAATATATCCCATAACTAAAATTTTTGCTTAACACATTCTATGTTTTGGGTATTGTACTTCATGCTGAGACTACAAGCAGCAGTGGAGGGCGGGGGGCAGGGTATACGGTGTGCCTGTTGCATAAAACTCATATTCTAAGAGAAAGAGACCAAATAAGGAAATAAATAAACAAGATAATTATTAAACGTGATAAATCTTTGCAAGGAATACAAAACTGGATAATGTGCTAGAATAATTAATAGTAGTGCTGATGGTGGAGCTATTAAAACATTACAAAGACCCTCAGAAACAATTACCTTCACCTGAAACATGGGAACAAATGTAGCCAGCCAGTAGAAATGGGGATCAAAGACATTCCAGGCAAAATTACGGCAAATGAAAAGGGCTATGGTAGAAAACATTTTGGCATATTAGAAGAACTGAAAAAAGGTTTGTATTGAACTTAGTGAGCAAGATGGAGAGTGAAACAAGATAATGACAAAGAAACATGACCAACTCCATGCTATTTATAAGGGACCCATCTTAGATCTAAAGATCCAATCAGGTTGAAAGTGAATGGATGGGGAAAATATTTTGTGCAAATCCTAACAAAAAGAGAGCTGGGGTGGCTATATGAAAATCAGCCCAAATAGACTTTAAGTCAAAAGCTGTTATGAGACAAACAAAGATATTATATAATTGATGAAATTGTTAATTCAGCAAGAATATTAAACAATTATAAATATACATGCACCTAAAATAGGGCCCCAAAAGATATGAGGCAAACATTAACAAATTTGAAAGGATAATTAGTTCTACAGTAACATCTGGAGATTTTAATGCATCACTTTCAATACTGGATAAAGCATCTATACAGAAGATCAAGAAGGAAAGAAGAGGGCCTAAACAACACCACAAACCAACCAGATCTAACAGAAATATATTGAACACTTCACCCAACAACAGCAGAAAACAAATTCTTTTAAAATGAACATGGATAATTCTCCAGAATAGACCATATATTGAGTCACAAGAGAAGTCTCAATAAAGTTTAAAAAGTGAAATGATATAAAACAACTTCTTTGACCACAATGGAATGAAGATAAAAACCAATAACAGAAGAAAAATGGGAAGTTTACCAATGTGGAAATTAAACAGCACACTCTTAAACAGTGGGTTAAAGAGGAAATTATAATGGAAATTAGAAAATACTTAAAGACAAATGCAAGTGAAGACATAACATACAAAACCTTATGACACGCGGCAAAGGCAGTAATCAGAGGGAAATTTATAGCTATGAATGTCTGTATTAAAAAAAAAAGAAAGCTCTCCAATTAATAACCTAATTTCACATCTTGAGGAATTAGAGATAATGAAGAGCAAAGTGAACTCAAATTTAGCAGAAGGAAAGAAATAGCTAAAATTAAAGCAGAGATAAACGAATAGAGAATAGAAACCCAATTGAGAGAATAAACAAAACTAAGTTATTTCTTCAAAAATCTATAAAATAAGTCTACAGTAGAATAATAATAATTCTATTTTAGTCCACCGTTCATTCCCCAATCTTGAGGATTTGGGGATGGTGTTTCTCACTCTGTTTCTAAGTGAGAGGAGGCTTATATCCCATGGGGCAGATGGATGGAACTATCTTGCTTGCAGTTGCACACTCTCTGTTACTTGGGATAGGCACTGTCCATCATCATCTCCTTGTTAGTTGTCCTGGGTGAGTCCAAAAAACTGGAGATTAGGTATTGCAACTCTGCTGAAACTCATCCATGTGCTCAACTGGCACATGGATGAATCAAAGATTTAAGTCTCTGGGATTTATCAAGTATAGTACCAATAATAGACTCAAATAAAAGGGGCAGAAGAACCATGTGTAGAACCTATAAATGAGTCTGTTACACTGGAGACTGTAAATTCCAAAGTAAAGCCCACTGGCTGGGTGCTAGATTCCTGAGTTGTCTGCCCTGCTTATGGTTTCTGAATGTCTCTAGAGCCCTCAGGAGCCCTGCTATTTGAGGCTCTGTTTACTGTGGCAGTCAATGAGACCCTGCTGAGACTTGCATAATCATAAACTCTGGAATGACCTCCCTACTCACTTTGAAATCTCTTAGCCATAAAAGTTCATTTATATTTACCATTTCCCCTTTTTGGCCAAGGTCTTTTTGCAGATGCTTTGCTAGTTGGCACTTGGTAATAATCCCTAGGTTCCAGGGAAGCTCATTCCCAGGAGGCATGTCCCATGCTGAGTTTGGCTTAAAGAGAGGCCACATTTGAGCAACAATGAGGCTTTCAGGAGGTAACTATTAGGCAGTATATAATACTAGGCTAAGTTTCAATTTCACAAGCAAAGGTTCATAAGTACAATCATCACTATCAAGGGCCTGGTGTAATGGTCTGTCTTCCTTCACTAGGCACTGCCCTTACACTCAGGATTCTTGCTGTCCTATTAGAGAATGTAGCAGAACTCTATAGAATAATTATTATTCTAGCAATGGAAGAACTCTTATCATTGATATAAAGGCAGTGGCCACAAGAGGTTCTGAGGGATGATAGAGGGAAGAATAGGTATACAAGGGGGCATTTTCAGAACATTGGAGTTGTTCTGCATGACATTGCACATGGGCACAGGCCATTGTATATTTTGCCATAACTTATAAAATAGTGTGGGAAAGAGTGTAAACTATAATGTAAACTGTAATCCATTGTTAGTAGCAATATTTCAATATGTGTATTGTTGCAGCAATTTAACAAATGTACCACACTAATGAGGGATATTGTTGATGTGGGAAAATGTGGGAGGGAGTGAGGCATATGGGAATCCCTTAAATTTTTATGTAACAGTTATGTAACTCTAAAGCTTCTTTAAAAATAAAAATAATAATTTAAAAAGCTACAAAATTAACAAAACTATAGCTAGTCTAACAAAAAGACACAAATATATAAAACAAGAAACAAAAGTGCCAATATCAACATTAACTTTATGGCAATAATAAAGATTGTGAGAAATACTATTCCAACTAGTTAGATAAACTAAAAGAAATGGAAAAATTCCTTGAAAAAAATTACCTAAATTGTCTCAAGAAAAAATGGAAATCTTCAAAACACCTAGAACTAGCATAGAGATGGAAGCAATAATAAAAAATATTTTAGCAAAGAAAATTGCAGGATCAGATGTCTTCATTGCTGAATACTACAAATAAATAAAGAAGAATTAACAGCAGTCCTTCTCAAACTCTTCCAAAGGATGAAAGAGGAGGAAACACAACCTATGTGATTCTATGAGGCCAGCATCACCCTAATATCAAAGCCTGGTGAATATGTCACAAGAAAAGAAAATTACAGACCTATGTCCCAAGCAAAATACTACCAAACCAAATCAATCAGCATATTTAAAAGAATATATACCATGGAAATGTGGTATTTATTCCAGGAATGCAAGGGTAGTTCACTTAATGAAAATCAGACAATGTAATACACCACATAATAGAACAAAGGAGAAAGATGGCAACATTATCTCAATATATGCAGAGAAGGCATATGATAAAATCCACCAAGGTTTCTTGATAAACATATCCTAATAAGGGCCATTTATGAAAAACCCACAACTAGTATCATACTCAATGGTGAAAGATAAGATCAGGAACAAGATAAAAATGACTGCTTTCACCACTGCTGTTCACTGTTCTTGCCAGAGCAATTAGTCAGGAAAAATAAAGTGAATTAAAAGATATTCGAATTGGAAAAGAAAAATTAAAACTAACTCTATTTGTAGATCATATATATAGAAAATCCAAAGGATTCTACAAGAAAGTTGTTAGAGTTAATAATCAATTTTATCAAATTGGCAGGACAAAAGGTCAACAAGCAAAAATCTATTTTGTTCTTATAGACTAGAGTACATTCCAAAGGGAAATTAAGAAAATATTCCCATGGACAATAATATCTAATATTGTATTTACAATACAATATCTAAGAATAAATTTTACCCAACATGTAAAAGACTTGTATACCCAAAACTACAAAATACTGCTGAAAGATTAAAGTAAACCTAACTGTCAAGACAACTGCTGTTCATGGATTAGAAGAATTAATATTTTTAAGATGTCGATATTCCTCAAAGCAATCTACATATTCAATGCAATTTATATCAACATTCCAGCAATATTTTTTCAGAAATGGAAAACTTATTTTCACATTTATATGCAACTACTAGAGGTCCTGAATAGCAAGAACAATTTTGAAAATGAAGAACAAAGTGGGAACACAAACACTACCCAATTTTAAATTGTACTACAAAGCAAAAGTAATCAAAACATTGTGGTACTGGCAAAAAGATAGACAAATAGTCAAATGTAACTTAAGTGAAAGTTCAGAAATAGACCCAAACATCTTTGGCCAACTGATTTTGACAAGGGTGCACTTCCCATGCAAGTGGGAAAAATAGTCTTTTCAACAATTGGTGCTGGGGAAACTGGAAATCAACATACAAAAGAATGAAATTAGATTCTTTTCTTACACCATATGCAATAATCAAATAAAAATGTATCAAGGTATTAAATATAAGAGTTAAAATTTTAAAATTCCTAGAGGATAACATATGGACAAGTATTCATGGCCTGGAATTCAGCAGGGGATTCATAGATGTGACACAAAAAGTCAGTACAAGAAAAGAAACAATAGATAAATTTGGTTTCACCAAAATTTAAAATATTTGTGCATCAAAGGAGATTATCAAAATGTAAAAAGACAACATATAGAATGGGAGAAAATATTTCCAAACCATATATTCTATAAAGGCATAATATTAATATCGAGAATATATAAAGAATTCCTACAACTCAACAACAAAAATATAAACAACTCAATTTTAAAATGGGCAAGAAACTTGAATAAACATTTCCCCAAAGAAGATATACAAATCATCAATAAACATAAACAGGTGCTCAATATCATTAACCATTAGGGAAATACAAATCAAAACTGTATTTACTGCCACTTTACACACACAAGGATGGTTATTTTTTTAAAAAGGAAAATAACAAGTGTTGGAGAGGATTCAAAGAAAATTGTGCATTGTTAGTGGGAATGAAAAATGGTACTGTCACTATGGAAAGAAAATGATGGATCATAAAATCACTTAAACATGGAACCAAATGTGACCTGGCAATTCCACCTCTAGGTATATACTCAAAGAAAGTGAAAACAGTGTCTCAAAGAGATAATTGAACCCCAATGTTTAAAGCAGCACTATTCATAATAGACAAATGGTAGAAGCAACATAATTGTCCACCAAGAAATGAATAAATAAACAAAATATGGTACATATACACAATGGAATATTATTTGGCCATTAGAAAGAATGAAGTTATTAGATATACCACAATATGGAAAAATCTTTAAAACATTATGCTCAATGAAATAAGCAAGACACATAAAAATTCTGTATGATGTCACTTATAAGAGATGTCTAGAAAGAGCAAATTTGCAGAGACAGAAGGTAGATTTGAGGTGACCATGATATTGGAAAATCACAGAAGGGGGACTGTTTGGAAAAAAAATAATAATAAAAGAATAAGGAATTGTGGGAAAATGGCATCAGACTAGGCAGGCAGGGCTCAACCCTCTCACAAAAACAATGGAGAAAGAGCCAAAACCTTTCCAAAGGACCTGCTTTGTGTGTCAGCAGACCAGGACAGTGCTACACAACTCCCAGGAGGATAAGGGCAGAGTGACAAAGAACTTGAAACAACAAATGTGAGTTACCAAATGCCCATGGTGGCCGGGAAGGACTCTCCTCCCCCACCCCCAAGATATTAAGCTGGGGTAAAACCCCTGGCTCACTGCAACTGACTGAGAGAACAGATATCTTCCTCCCTGTCAGCAGTTATAACAGGAAAGGCAGGTGAGTTGGGGGTCTTTTCTCCAGTGAATTTGGCCAGCAAAGCCCACTTTAAATCTCAGCTCTGGCCAGAACAAAACAAGGCAAAACAGAGGTTTCTGTCTATGCGCGCCATCTACTGGACAGTCTGAAAATTGCACAGACAAAAACTGCTTTTCATTCTCTCTGTATCCTAACTCCTGGGAAAAAAATCTGCACCCCAGTGAGTCCCTTGCCCAATTTTGATAACTTAAGCTGGGCAATTTTAAAGATTAAGAATAAGTTGAATGAAATACCAAGGAAGAGCTGTGGAAAAAATAAGCAAGAGGGAAATTGGCCATTAGAGTAAATTCACCGACATATTCAGATGCCTATAGACATCAGCAAAAAATTACAAGGCTTACTAGGAAACAGGAAGAGATGGCCAAGACAAAGAAACAAACTAAATATCTTAAAGAGAAACAGGATTTAAGACAATTAATCAATGATAATCACATTAATTTCCTATTTCAAAGAATTGAAAGAAAATATGACTTAAGAGATAAAGAATATTAAAAATACACTTAATGAGCATAAAAAACAAGTTGAAATCCTACAAGGAAAAGTATCATAGCTTATGGGAATGAAAAGACACAATGGATGAGCATTAAAATATATTAGAGAGGCACATAAGAGCAGATTTGAATTTCTTGAAGACAGAATTAGTGGTTTTGAAGACAGACATCTGAATAGGAAAAGACAGGAAAAAAGAAAGATGAGAATGGGAAAAATGGAACAGAGTCTCAGGGAATTGAATGACAATGTGAAACACACAAACATACACATTATGGGTGTCCCAAAAGGAGAAGAGAATGGAAAAAGGGCAGAAAGAATATTTGAGGAAATAATGACAGGAAACTTTCAAACCCTTATGAAAAACATAAATATTACTATCCAAGAAGGACAATGCACCCCAAATAGAATAAATCCAAACAGACCTACCCCAAGACACTTACTATCTAGAATAACAAACATAAGAGTCAAAGAGAGGATTCTGAAAGCAGCAAGAAAAAAACAAAGCATCATATACAAAGGAACCTCAATAGGTTTAAGTACTAATCTCACATCAGAAACCATGGAGGCAAGAAGAAAGTGGTATGATGTATTTAAGGCAC
>PVKH010000453.1:26304-38236 GCA_004027955.1 Chaetophractus vellerosus
AGCTAAAATTGAACACCTAATGCCAAAGGAAAGAAATAGTAAAGATCAGAGCAGAAATGAAATCAAGAACAAAAACAATAGAGAGAATCAACAAAACCAAAAGTTCGTTTATTGAGAAAATCAACAAAATTTAAAAATCCTTAGCTAAACTGACAAAGAAAGAAAGAAAGAAGATGCAAATAAATAAAATCAGAAATGGTGGGGAGCTCACTACCACTGAACTCGCAGAATAAGAGGGAACATAAGAGGATACTATGAAAAACTGTATGCCAAAAACTAGGCAATGTAGTTGAGATGCGCAAATTCCTAGAAACACATGAACCACCTACACTGACCCTAGAAGAAATAGAAGACCTCAACAAACTAATCACAAGTGGAAAGATTGAAACAGTCCTCAAAACCTATCCAAAGATGAAAAGCCAGGGACCAGATGGCTTCACAAATGAATTCTAGCAATCATTTAAAGATGATCTAATACAAATCTTGCTAATGATCTTCCAAAAAATTGAACAGGGTAGAACACTACCAAACTCATTCTATGAAGTTAACATAACCCTAATACCAAAACCAGATAAAGATACTACAAAAAAAGAAAATTACAGACCAATATCTCTAATGAACATAGATGTAAAAATCCTCAACAAAATACTTGCAAACTGAATCCAAAAGCACATTAAAAGAATTATATACCACAATCAAGTGGGTTTTATCCCAGTTATGCAAAGGTGGTTCAATGCAAGAAAAGCAATTAGTAATAAACCACATTGATAAACTGAAGAAGGAAAATCACATGATCCTCTTGATTGATGCAGAAAACACATTTGACAAAATACAGCACCCTTTCCTGATAAAAAAAAAACTTCAAAAGATAAGAATAGAAGGAAGCTTTCTCAATATGGTAAAGTGCATATATGAAAACTTACAGCTAGCACTGTACTCAATGCTGAAAAACTGAAAGATTTCTCGCTGAGCTCAGGAATAAGACAAGGATGTCCACTGTCAATGTTATTATTCAATATTGTGCTAGAGATTCTAGCTAGAGGAATTCGGCTAGCAAAGGAAATCAAAGGTACCTAAATGGGAAAGGAAGAAATAAAACTTTCACTATTCACTGATGATATGAACCTATATCTAGAATCTCCTGAAAAATCCACAGCAAAGATACTAGAATTAATATAATAGACGAGTTCGGCAAAGTAACAAGATACAAGATTAATATGTAAATATCAATAAAGTTTATATACACTACTGATATGCAATCTGAGGAGGAAATCATAAAAAAAATCCATTTATAGTAGCATCTAAAACATTCAAATATTTAAGAATAAACATAACCAAGGATATAAAGGACCTGTATTCATAAAACCACAAAAAAATTGCTAAAATAAACTGAAGAAGACAAATACATGAAAGGATATTCCATGTTCATGGACTGGAAGAATAAATATCATTAAGATGTCAATGCTTCCCAAACAAATTTTCAGGCTCAGTACAATTCCAATAAAACCCCCAACAGCCTTTTTTGCAGAAATTTCTATTTGGAAGTGTAAGGGGCTCTGAATAATCAAAAATGTCTTAAAAAAAGAACAAAGTTGGAAGACTCACTTCCTGACTTTAAAGCATATTACTTAGCTACAGTGGTAAAAACGGTACAGCATAAAGACAGATGGATTTACCAATGGACCCAAATCAGAAATTCAGAAATACAAGGTTATTAAGCCCACGCAGCTGGGCCAGAACAGTCTATTCAACAAATGGTGCTGAGAGAACAAGATAGCCACATCCAAAAGAAAGAAAGAAGACCCCTATCTTATACCTTACACAAAAATTAACTCAAAATCTACCAAGGAACTAAATATAAAAGCAGCAACCATAAAACTCCCAGAAGAAAATGTAGGAAAACATCTTCAAGATCTTGTGGTAGGAGGTAGTTTCTTAAACTTTACACCCAAAGCACAAGCAACTAAAGAAAAAAATATATAAATGGGAGACCTCCTCAAAATTAAACACTTTTTCACCTCAAAGGACTTTATTAAAAGAGGGAAAAGGCAACCAACTCAATGGTAGAAAATATTTGGCAATTACAAATCTGATATGGGAGAGGATGTGGAGAGATAGGCACACCTATTCACTGGTGGGAATGTAGAATGGTACAGCCACTATGAAGGACTATTTGGCAGTTCCTAAGGGAGTTGAATATAGACTTGCCATGTGACCTGGCAATACCATTACTAGGTATATACCCAGAAGAACTGAGAGCAGTGACACGAATAGGCATCTGCACACAGGTGCTCATGGAGGCATTATTCACAGTTGCCAAAAGTTGGAAACAACCCAGGTGTCTATCAATTGAGGAAAGGATAAACAAAGTGTGGTGTATACATATGATAGAATGTTATGCAGTGGTAAGAAGAAATGAAGTCATGAAGCACATGACAACATGCATGAACCTGAAGGACATTATGTTGAGTGAAGCCAGCCAAACACAAAAGGACAAACGATGATTGATTGTGCTTTTATGAACTAAATATATTATGTAAACCCATGGAATTAATAATTAGAATATAGGTCACCAGAAAATAGAATGAGGGTAGAGTATGGAAAGCTGATGGTTAATCTGTGCAAAATTGCTTAAAAGGTTGTTGTAAATCTTTAAAAATGAATGGAAATGAGGGAACATCATGGTGTTTGTGACTAGCAGAGCTATTATACAGGTTTGACAGTGGATGAAAGGGAAAGCCTAAGGACAGTTATACTACTAGGAGGAAAGCTAAAAATGTAACTTGGGACTATATAACACAGTGACACCTCATGAAAAATACGAATATGGGTGATATTGCTTATATAAGACAGTTTTTACAAAATATAAATACAAATAAACTAGAGAGAAGGAAATAGAATTGCAGCTATGTATGGCAGGCAAAGCATAGAGAGATTGAGAAGTGATGAGTTTTGTTTGGTTGGTTGATTTTTGTTTTTAGTATCATTATTTTATTATTACTGGAATAATTAAAATGCTCTAAAATGATTGAAGTGATGAAAGCACAACTATGTGATTATACTGAATACCATTGAGTGTAAATTTTGGATGGATTTATGCTTTATTAATATGTATCAATAAAACTGATTTGTTAAATAATAAGCAGAAGAAATCAAGTATATACAAATAGCGGTTCTAGAATTGTTAACTTTTAATTAGAAAACTAGATATTTACATGATTTATATTTTAAAAATATATTAATTCCCATGCTAAAAAACTCTAACAGTACAGAAAATTAGGTATAGAAGGAAAAGAAATTCTTTCTCCTGTCCCTGGCCCCAATTTTCCAGTCCTCCCCTGACCAAAAGGCAATTTCTCTCTTCAGTCTTATATATCTTCCCAGATATATCCTATATGCACATATATATTCTTTTTTGTTTGTTTGTTTGTTTTTTATTGTTTCTTTAAGGTGGTACAAGGGATTGAACTGGGACCTTGTACATGGGAAGGAAGCATTCAACACCTGAGCTACACCTGCTCCTTGCACATATATATATATATATATATATATATATATATATATATATGTATATATGTATATATATTCTCACATAACAAAACAAGAGATTTTAAGGAAGCAAAGCCCTAGACAAAGCTACAATTCTATGAGCAATATGGTTACAGAAACAGAATTGCCTGCAGCCTGGTGGTGTAAGAAAATAAGAAATATCTGCCTGGGGGTTAGTCAGAGAGGCCATGTACAGCACCTTGAAGTTTCTTTTAGCCCACATGAAGGGTGGAAGAGCAGCTCACTGTTCCCTTTACCCCACACTACTCACTATTTTCTTGTCCCTAAATGATTACCTCCCGCTACCAACATCAAGAGGGGAAACATTTGCTTAGTTAAAGCTAGACTAGGAAAATTCTACAGCCAAGGGATGATACGGCAGCTGTGTGTGTTGGACTGATGACCAAGGACCAGAATGAAGGATGTTTATTTCAACAGAGGCCAGGCCAACAGTGGATACAACTGAGGACCTGGTCACTCCCTGTCTCAGGTACCATGACCCAACTTCAAAGTGCCCAAGAATATAAACACAATCAGAGGAGGCAAAAACCAGGGACTAGCTGAAATTATGTTTCCATATCCTGGAGAAAGGGGAACTTAGTGTAGATAATGTACTTGGTAATTTAAAAATATTAAAAATAAACTTTATGATATGTGTCACTTGTTGGAGAAGAGCAGGACCATTTTGGAAATGAAATCCACAAGACCTAGAGATCCACTGTTCCTCAGTGAACTGAGAAGTCAGAATAGAAGTGGAAGCAAAGTTTCTCCCACTGAACAAGCTGTAACTAGAAAATTTGATTCCCAAGTCCTGATCACCCCAGAGCAGAGGCCTGCAGCACCTGAACACCACAGCCTAGAGTCAAGCTACATTTCCTAGAGAAGGGCCGGGTAGTTCTTGTGCATTGCTCAGAGGGTGATGGGCAGTGGAGGCACTTCGTTCTCTGGGATTTTCCTCACCATAAACACTGTTTCAGGTCTGTGTGCTTGGTCAGGGCATATACCTCCGTTCATGTGACAGCCTTATGCCCCCTACACTATTTTCCAATGATTGCCTGAAGAATACCTCGACTTGTCATGTACTTTGGAGGCTAAATCTGGAATAGTTCCAGTGCCCTCTCTTCTACAGCCTCTCTTCTATAGTTTCTCCAACACAGATTGTGCACCCTATGAGTGGTTTTTGATTCAGTCTCAGATTTCTCTCATGTTCTCTGCTCATGTTGATTTGGTCGCAGTTTATCTCTTGACCGTTCCATCCTAAGTGTATATACAAAATACTGCACACAAAACTCATGTATAAGAAGATATAGTTTTCCCCTGAAAAAACGTTCACTTATCCTGGAAGGGAAAATGGGGTGGGGGGACGGCAAGGGGGGACTTTGGGACTGTGAGAAGGTACAACTTCCTCTGCTCTGAAGGGCAAACATACAAATGTGAAAGAGAACTCTGGAAGCAAATGTAGCTGAGAATTGACACTACCTTAGTCCTATCTACTCTGGCACTAAACACTTGGTTTGAGAAAAATAGCTCAGTAGCATGACCCCAAGCTGCCAATGCATGAGGTTCTAGAATCCCTGAGCTGAGATAACACAGGTAAATGGCTTGATTTCACTTTCTTTATCATGTGACATTAAGCAAGTGATCATAGAAAATATAAAACACTAAATGACTGAAAAGAAAAGATGATTGCTAACATCACTTATTGCTAATGTAAATTATATATGTTACATATTCTGTCTCCTATCCCCTCCTAAAATGGCATATATGATGTTGGGACTATATTATTCTCAGTTTACATAGGAAGAAATTGAAGCCCAGAGATGTTAAGCAATTTGCCCAAGCTTGCCCAGCAAGTATGTGTCAGTTTCAGGGCATGGATTCAATGTCAATGATTCCAAATCCCATGTTATTACCTCCTGTAGTTATACAACCACCCAAGGCAAGTGAAAATGGACCTCAATTTCCACCTCTGCCAATGGGGTGGGAGAATTGGACTTAAAGTATTCTCAAATCTATCACACTAACATTGTATCATTTTCCCAGAGATTTACAAGCAACTTTATTCCCATTTAAAACACCTGCAAAATCTCTATTTGTGAGTTTACCATATGTTTTCAGCAAAAAGCTTACACTTATTTCCCCATGGAGTAATGTGTTAAGAATTTTTCTTAGATTGGTATTTATGATGAAGTATTTCATATGATTTTATGTTTTTAATTTGTCACATTAAATCTTGGGAAAGTAATGGATAAAGAGAACAAATATGTTTGTAAGTAGACTAAATCAAATCTCCTTCTGTTCCAGGTTATACACATGGAAAAAAGAAAACACAATGATTGTTAGAACTTATGAGGATCCAAGAAGATTTTTAAGCATCAAAATTATTCATGTTAATGACTGGATTATTATAACTTTTAAGATTGAAATCAAATTAACAATAGTTGGAAAAATAGATTAGTAAATGATTTTCACATTTTCAAACCTATTAAAATGATAAAAATAAAGGAACATTTTTATTTTTAGGATCATATTAAAAATTAGAACAAAAAGTAGAATATCACAAGTGCCACCATTTTATTTTTTGAAATGCCTTTACAGGCTATTGGATATTCTCTATGTTATGCTCTCTCTGAAAATTTCTGAGAGAAAAAAAAAATGAGTATGGAGGTAAATAGATGCACAGGCAATAAAGTTTGATCTTTATTATTACAAATAATGATAGTTTTAAAATGGCTTAGAGTTTTGTTTACGTGTATAATTGATATATTGAAGAGGTAGATCTCGTGAAATTCAATCAGAAGATCAATCATTCTTGTCCATTTCTGGCCATTTAATCCTATTATGAAATCATGCTATCTGCTAACAGATAATAGCGAAAGTCCTCTGATGTAAAACAAACACAACTCATATTTTAGTAATTAGTACATCTAGAGTCAGTGTTGTCTCATAGAAATGTTGTTTCTGCACTGTCCAATGCAGTAGCTGCATGTAGTTATTGAGCACTCGAAATGTGGCTAGTGTGACTAAGGACCTGAATTTTTAATGTTGTCTAATCTTAATTATTTGGATTTAAATTTAAATAGCCACATGTGCCTAGGGGCTACCATATTGGCTAGCACAAGTCTAACCAAGGTGACCTTAAAAATTCCATGGTTTATTGTAAAAAGCTTTTCTTTCTCACTCAGCCAGGACCTTTGAGCTTGGAGGCCTAAGGGCAAGAACAGAAAGTGTGGCCAGCTTCTCTCTTTATCCTATCATTCAACCCAATTCCACCTCCCTTATAAGCTTCCCAAGAGCCTTACATGCTGTGGGAAGGAGGAGGCATTAAGGTTGAGCTGGTGAAAACATATGTACACAAGCAAGGACAGGCAAAAGTAGAGTGCTGCCTCTGACCAATGTTTACAGCAAAATGGTGACTGAGGTTGCCTTCTTTTCTGGTGTGCATCTGAGACTACTGGGAACCTTTCATGGCACATCCCGTGATAGAAGTAATACAGTTTCCTTCAGCCAACCATCTGTGTTCCTTCTTTCTCCCCAGCAATCTGACATCATTGGGCCATCACCTTGCCTCTCTAGGCACTCTCTAGGCACTCTTCTTGCAGAGGATTTGAATTGACTCTGGGCCCACTCTATTTTCACTATGATCCCCAAGAAACAGTCTCTCACCCTATTTCCTTTCTCAGATGGAATGTAGCCAGTCCTTAAAATTACCCAGTCCATTCTGTTCCATGTGCTTATCTCTTGCTTTTGAAAACACTCATACATCTTTGTCTTTATCCCAGGTGGAAATGGAGCAAGCTACCAATGCTCTTTCTCCCTCTCTCCTGTCCCCATGGCTGAGTAACAACATTTCTCACATATAGGCACTTTTAATGCATGGGACCAGCTCCAGGCTCTGAGCCCCACAGACTCTGGGGAACCACAGGTCAAACTTCCGAGTGTTAGGGAGAGGACACACCACTGCTGTCTGCAGGATGTTCACAGTGTTATTTAAAAGTGACATCTCCAGGTGAAACCCACCCGCTAATATCTAACTACTCTTCTTAGCCTCTCCACCTCTTTATGTATTGAGGTGAGTGGTCCGCAAGTCCTGTTTAAGTGATGCAGACATTCCCTTTGAAATGTCAGAGCAGTTGTCACTTATTTCAAAGGCCTCACTGAAATAGAAAGAGAAAACACCTACTTTTAAAGCTGTGTTACTTACTTATGCTGTTACATGAACCATTTTTTATCCTAAGTATATGTATTAGTCAGTCAAAGGGGTGCTGATGCAAAGTACCAGAACTCTGTTGGCTTTTATAAAGGATATTTTTTGGGGGTAGAAGCTTACAGTTACCAGGCCCTAAAATGTCCAACTCAAGGTACCATAAGAGGTATTTTCTCACCCAAAGTCTGTTGCCATGTGTTGACGCAAGATGGTGGGTGATGTCTGCAAGAATTCAGCCTTCCTCCTTCCTCTTAAGGATCCCTGGTCCCAGCTTCTTCCAATCTCAGCTGTAGGCTGGCATAATGCTCCTCACTCTCTCCAGGGCTCGTTTCTTTCTGGGCTCATTGGTCTGGTCTCTCCACAAGGTCAGCTGTAGACTATCAGGCTCATCTCTCTTTCCCGAGCTGTGTCTTTGGAGCACTCCCTCTTTCTACATATCTGCTTCTGTGTTCTCCTTCTCCATGTGTTTACTTCCCTGTCTTTGATTGAGCATCCATTTATATAGCCCACAGCTGTAGGCTAGCTGTAGGCAGGGACTGGAACTGAGTCACCCTAATGATGTGGTCAAATAAAAGCCCTAATCTTGATTTAATAAAGTAAAAGTGAAACCTCTGAGTCTAATACAATCTAATACACCCAGAGGAACAGACCAGTTTACAAACACAATCCAATATCTATTTTTGGAATTCATAAACAATATTAAACTGCCACAGTATTTTAAATGCATTATTTCATTATCCTTCCTATTTGGAGTAAATATTATTGATATAGCTAATCTGCAAATGAGGAAGCTAAGTGAAAGAAATTAAATAATTTGCCATAGTTAAGAAACAGTGGCAGGTCTGGGATGAAATATTGGAACCCAAATCTCTCTTTCTCCAAATTCAATCTGTTTCACTGCCTCCTATTCACTATATTCTACTAACTTCCCTAATTTAATTTAAGCATCAGCTTCTATATCTACACAGGAATAAGTAGTGTGAGGGTGTAAACACAGTGGGTGTAAATGTGTGTGTGTTTATATACAGAGGGAAATATATATAAAATATACATACACATATATACATATATATATCAAAATCACAATTTGTCCTCCCATATTTCCACATATCACAAGTTTAAGTGCTTCTTAGAAATATTGTACACACTCACTTTAATAAAGCAGTGCTTCTGTTCTCCAAAAATGCTGTTAATAATTGATGTTGTATTTAATAATTTTGCATCATAGAATCCAATATATATCAGGATAACCACTCAAAGAGAGGCTCTGTCAATGCATCAACACATTCCTAATGCAGAAAAATATCACATATCAACAACAGACATCTAAAATGTAAATATACTATGAAATAGCCAGTATATCTTAAGATGTAGTCAATGGACAAAACAATAAGATACTTATTAGTTTAGGCATCAAGTCATTGAAAGTGTGGTTTGGAAGAATTTGAAAGAGAAATAATACAAAATTAGCTCTTACTAGGACAGGAGCAGTTTATCCTGCTCATTAATTTCATTGTTCAATTCAATAAACAGTTAAATGCATGGTATTGTGTCAGTCAGAACCAACTGACCTAAAGAATATGAGGAAAAAAGATTCAAGATTTTCAGCATGCCTCTCTGAAGACTGATATTTAGAACAGAAAAAGATGTGAAAAATCCCTTATATTTTGTGCATTTATTTAAATTTTACCCTGAATCCAGTTACCAGTTCATTAATTTTATCTTAACTAGTTGACATTAAGAATATAAGAAATGTCAAAATTTCTTTATTTTAAAGGCACTGGTACTGTGCTGTTGCTACAAGATAAAATAAATCTACGTATATGTACTTAACAGTTAATGCTATAAACATGTCAGGACGTATGAAGTTGATCTCACATCTCTATCACTAACACATCATATTCTATGAATATGATAAATTCATTTGGTGTGTGCACGTAAAAATTTATAGATGAAATAATGAAATATCTCATTTTACATATAAGATCTAAGGAAGTTATGTTATTCTCCCAAGTACCAGTGCCAGTTGGTAGCAGAGCCAAATCAGATGCATTTAGGATTCCTTTTACGCCAGAGAAAGAACAGTTTGAAATGACTTGGAAAAGAAATAAATTACTTGTAGCTCCTGGATTATTCTCAATAAATAACGTGCCATTTATGTTATATTGTCTTTGCGCAGAGTATAACTTAAATACTTAGCATAGTTGAACACAAACAAATACAATTTGGTAGTGAACAAAAAGTTGTTTCCTGAGAGTAAATATGATTGACAGCATTTGCAAGTAAACATCAATGTACATTAGATGCTTTCACATATGAGGGATAAATGCACAATATTAAAAAATCCTGATTTTCCCTCTCATATTCTTACTTCCTCCCTTCTAGTCCAAATGATATTTTTCTAACATCAATTTCTTCTTCTCTCCAGGTTTCATCCAGTATATACCTCTTAGAGCTATCCATTCAACAGGTCATTTAATTTCTTCTCCAGAGTGTTTCTCACCTACACAGAAAATACTTTAGATATGTGGGGATGTGATCCTTCATCATCCAGATGCATCTCTTCCCTTCCTGGATTTTGTAGCAGAGTAAGATTTCAGCTTATTTAGTGAATAGAAGTTGATTGTGAAGGGCAATTGGGCATAATGACAATTTATCCATCATTTATTGAGAAGCTTTGGTCTGTTTGTTGAATAATACAATTTTCTTTTCTAGTCAAAAGAAGAGGTAAAACATGGGCTTCCCTGTGCTCAGAAGTTATCTTCTGAAATTTGAAAACTTTCTCCAGTTGAGATGGTGGAGGAAAAGGAAGGCCAGTGAGATATGCTTTAATTATTTTTAGTTATTTAAATTTGCTAGAAATGGAATATCCCTACATTTGGTGTTTTACAAAGCATGGTAGTTTTCTCTTAAATGTAATTGTGATTGGGTGGGATTTTTAAATGATAGATTTTTGAAAATGACCACTTCCTATTTCACATGTTAATTGTTTATTCAATTGATAAACACTGAGTATCTATGGGTGGCAGAGCTGGGATTTTGGAGATGAATAAGAAATGAACACTGAACTAAGTCATTTTGAGGGAGCTCACAGTCTAAACTATTCAAGACACAGTACAATCCATGGCTGTGAGGCAAGCATGTATGTTCTATTCATTTTGTAGGAAAGAAAAATGTGGACAAGGAATTCTAATTTCCCTTTAATCAATTTTCAACCCTATTCTACATACCAGGCACATAGCATACAGCTAAGAATAACATAGATTAGGTCCTGCTTCACTAGTTTTAGTGATTTTAAAAGATCGAAAGAATGATATGAACAGGGAGGAGAGAACAACTTGCCGAGGTACAGCGGGTTTGAAAATACTTACTGGTGGAGGTGTGTTGGGTATCTTGGCTGAGAGAATAGTAAATGAAGAGACCCAGAGGAAAGAAAGAATGGTGGGTAGAAGAAAATGAAAAACACCCTTATTGTTGTAGATTAGAGGATGTGAGTGAGGTGAGGCAAAAAGATAAGTGAAGCCACACTGCTCAGGGCAGTGAAGGACGATCAAAAGATTTTCACCAAGAGGATGACATATGCATGTTTGCCCTCTTGGAAAGCAAACATCTATAGAGAATGGAAGGAGGAGTGGTGACACCAAAGGCAGAGAGAATTATTAAGTATTTGCAATTACACAAGTAAAATATCATAGCAACCTGAACAAGATTAGTGAAAGTCAGGATGGGGGGCCGAAAGAATTGATTTCAAAGACCCTGAGGGTAGTGAATTGGAAGTATTTGTAACTGATTGAAGGGAGAGTATGAAAAATAAGGAATCAAAGATGACCTCAAAAGTCTAGTTTATACAGGAGATTATCAGAAGGGATGCAAGTTTCAGCAAGATGCGCGGTTATTGGATCAATTATGACACACTGAGTTTGGAAAAATAACGGTGACACCTAAAAATATGAAAGCTGGGAAAAAAAAAGAAATATGAAAGCTGAAACTAGTTAAATGGCTCTAAACTTTAGGAGAGATTTGGGCTGGCTTGTCTATCTGAAATACCCATCTCTGGCTTCTCTGCCCATTTAACTCTTATCCGTCCTTTAAAATTAAAATTATGCTGTGATCTCTTTAATACCTGCATTGACCACATCTTACGCATTTCCGTGGCAGAAATGTTTGTCACAGATT
>PVKH010000454.1:0-38126 GCA_004027955.1 Chaetophractus vellerosus
TCCCCTTCCCCCCGCTGCGGCGACGCGCCGAGAGTGGCCACTGCGCAGGCGCGGCTTTCCCCGCTTGTGGGCGGTCTCTGCGTCCGATCACGGCCGGCTTTCAGTTCGCGGGTGGCTGGCTGCACTCCATCCGCAGGTGACCTGCCCTGCCCATGGCGGCTCTTGCCATGTCCGTGGCAGCTTCTTGCCGTGCCCACGGCGGCTCCAGCCCGCCCATGGTGGCTTGCCATTCTCAAGGCGGTCTGCCCGCTAGGAGAGGTCCCCGGGAACCGAACCCGGGGCCTCCCATGTGGTATGCCGGCGCCCTATCCACTGGGCTATCGAGCCGGCCCTTACCATTGTTTCTTATGACAGCTTTAAACAAAGCTACTCTGGGGATCTTGCTATGATAACAGTCAGCTTTATGAGAAATTATTTTCAAAGCAAAAAGCACCTGTATTCAAGAAATGGTGAGAACTACACAAAATAGATAAAACTAAAAAGGCAAAAAATCATTGAAAAGCAGACAGAAAACAATGGAAAAGATGATAGCATCTTCTTAGAATTTCTGCCTATGGTAGGTGCTATGATAAGCCTTCTTAAGGAATTGCTTCTTTATAAATTTGGTGTTTTTTTTTAAAAGAAATTAATACATTTAAGTATACTGTTTAGCCAGTTCTTACATTTGAGGGCATAAAATAGTAAAGCTTTTTTCTATTTCTTTAGATTGAGCCTAAGTAGCAAAGGAAAGCTTTATTATTACAATTGGTTCTCTTATGAGGATTTCAGCCTAAAACCCAGTGAACCAGAACAAACAAAAACAAAAAACAGATTAAAATGCACAATATTTGTGCACTAGCATCAATTCTCTCTTGCTAAATTCTGAGAAACTAAATTTGCATGAAGAATGCCTGTGCTAAAATACATTATTTCTTATATATTTTAAGAAATATTTAAAAGGGTAACAAAAATATCATATGTACTGAATTTATCAATGACACATGAATTCATTTGTAAAAATAACAGTAGATGTGTACACACTGAAAATACCTAGAAAGTATGCAACATTAACAGTCTTTTTTCACTATTTGTTTTTCTTCACCTGAACATATATTTTTAATTAGATTAAGCATACAAACCTCCAGGTACTGGTAAAATACTGAAAACAGTGGCCATGTCCTCCCAAGAAGAAGAGCTAACATAGATTTAGCAGTATCGATATCAAGGCTTCTCTGATCTTTATCCTAAAATATAAGTCAGAAAATTCTCCTAAGTGTGGCCTCAAGATGAAAATATATTAAAATTACTAAACATTGAAATTACACCTACCCTTGCAAAATCAAAGGCATATCTGTAGATATTCTTAAACGATGAAATATCATTCAACTGTGAGCGCAAAAAGTCAAATTTGTTCTGTAACTTTTCTGTGCAGTCACACCTTAAAACAAAATCAAACAAATTATATAATCAAGAAAATTAAATAAAAGCATCTTCAGGGTTTAGAAGGAATGCACTAAGGAAAAAATTGAGTGCATTTATTAAGTTAATTTAGGATTAAAATTCTCTGAATTACACATTCTCAATTACAAACTTGTTGCCTTTGTCAACTAATGGAATTAAAATTTTTTAAAAATTACAAAATAAAGGAAAAAGGGAAAAGAAAGCCTGGCAATGAAAGTTCACTCCAATGCCTTTTCTTTAAACACAAACACACGACAATCAAAGACTCCAATAAAATCACAAATATCTTTAAAAAAAGATGTATAAAAATGTGCTCTTAACACTTATAAAACTAGTAAGATGGAAGAGTACATGAATTTAATTGGGCCTCTGTCACATATTTCTTTCGAAAGTTCTTTAGGCAACAGTTTGGTGAAAGAGATTAGCCATGAATGGTTTTAAAAGTTTAGGATTTAACATAGAGGAAATTAATACAATATTAGCAACGCAGCCTTAAATTCAGAGTCCCACATTTTTACTTTAAAAAATCAAGGTAAATCAGTGGAAACACTTAACTCAAATTAGGCACATTTGAAAAAGCATGCACACAACAATAAGGTATACACATTATTTCTAAAGACAAGACATAAAATATAAGCAGCTAAATAGATGGCATACTCCAAAATCTTTACTGGTTCTCTGACTCGCACTTGGTTGATAAATTCCACTATTCAGCAAGAGTCAAGGTCATGCCAGTAAAGACTGAGCAGGGAGCTGAAATTTCTACCCTCACCAGAATGTAACAAGACAACTGGACACCATTACTGACTCTACACTGGGATGGTATCAGAGGAGGCCAAGTGGAGACACAGAACTTTCTCTGCTGTCCAGCAAGAATGAGGCCATCACACCAGTGGTGTCAGTGGAAGCTACGTGGGGGAACAGTAACCAGGCACTTCTACTCCCAGTCAGGCAGGGTATCAGTGAAGGCTTAGTGGGAAACCTGAACTCTTATCCCCCACCCAGTAGTAATTCGGAATCCCCCTCTTGGATGTCAATGGATGCCAAGTAAGGAAACTCGATTGCTACCCCCACCTGGCAGTAAAGGTGTGGTGGTCCCTACTTCCCCTGCCAGAGTGGTGCCAGAGGAAACTAGTTTACACAGAAGGCTTAATAAGAGCCAGAGTTTCATAACATAATGCCCAAAATGTCCAGGTTCTGATCAAATATCACTTAAAACAAGAATCAAGAAGATCTCAAACTGAAAGAAAGATATCTACAATAGATATAAACACTGATATGACAGAATGTTAGAATTATATGACAAAGATTTTCACAAAAAGGCTTCAATGAGCAATTATGAACACAACTGAAACAAATGAAAAAACAGGAAGGCAGACTTAAGCCCTATTATACCAACAATTACATTAAATGTAAGTGGTCGAAATATACCAATTAAAATAGAGTGGCAGAGTGGATTAAAAAACACGGCCCTACTATGTGCCATAAAGAAACTCATTTCAAATATAGTAATATGGGTAGGCTGAAAGTTAAAAGATGGAAATGATGTATCACGTAATATCAAGCAAGAGTGTCCCATCCATCAGCCGAATGGGATCGAAGCCTCCCCCCCCAATTAAAGGTGGAGTGGGCACCACCATCCCAAAATCTTCAGGATTGGGGAATGAACTATAGACTAAAGTAGATTTACTGGTATTCTACTATGGACTTATTGTGATTCTAGCCATGGAAGAAATATTATTGATGTAGAGGCAGTGGCCCCTGGAGGTTCTGAGGGTAGGGAGAGGGAAAAACAGGTGTAACATGGGGGCATTTTCAGGACTTGGGAATCATCCTGAATGACATTACAACGACAGATATAGGTCATTATATATCTTGCCACAACCTACAGAATTGAGTGGGAGAGAGTGTAAACTACAATGTAAACTATATGCTTAGTGGCAATGCTCCAAAATGTGTTTATCAATTGTAATGAATATACCAGACTAATGAAAGACGTTGCTAATGTGGGAAAATGTGGGCGGTGTGGGGAGTGCGGCATATGGGAATCCCCTATATATTCTCTGTAAAATTTATGTAATCTAAGTAATTTTTTAAAAATAAAAAAAATGAAAAAAAAAAAAAACAAGCAAAGCAAGAGTGGCTATATTAATACCACTTAATGTAGGGTTCAGAGCAAAGAAAATTATCAGAAAGGTACATTATATAATGATAAAAAGGTCAAACTGCAAAGAAGACATTAACAGGAATATGTATGCACCAAACAACACTGTACTGCAAAATATATGAAGAAAAAACTGGCAAAAATGAAATAAATAAGCAAATCCATAATTATAACTGAAGATTTCAATATCCTTCTCTCAACAATTGAGAAAAAACAGAATATAAGCATGTAGAAGAATTCAATACCACCATCAATCAGCAGCATCTAATCAACATTAATAAAATAACTCACTCCACAACAGCAGAATATATACTCTTTTCAAGTACACATGGAACATAAACCAAGACAAACCATATCCTAAGCCATAAAACATACTCAACAAATTTAAAAGAACTGAAATCAGAAAGTGTTTTCCAACCATGATATTACCAACTAGGAATACAGAAAGATAATAAAATATCCAAAAACTTGGAAACTAAATAGCAAATTCCTGAATTATCCAAAAGTCAGAAGAAATCTCAACTAAAAAATACACTGAACAGAGTGAAAATAAAAATATAACATATCAAATTTTGTGAGACACAAGTAAAGCAGTGCTGAGAGGGAAATTTATAGCATTAAATGCAAACATTAGAAAAGAGAAAATGTCTCATACTGGTAATCTAAATTCCTAACTTTAGAATCTAGAAAAAGAATAGCAAAATAAACCTAAAGCAAGCAGAAGAAAAGAAGTAAGAGCAAAAATCAGTGAAATTGAAAATGAGAGAAAATCAATTAAATATAGTGCTGGTTTTTTGAAAAGGTCAATAAAATTGACAGGTCTCTAACAAGACGGGGAAAGAAAAAAAAGGAAGACAAAACTTACCAAAAATATCAGGAAATGAAACAGGATAACACTACAAACCTGAAGATATCAAAAAAGATAATATGGGACACGATAAAAAAGTAACATGATGACACTATAATAAGTGAATACTTTAGATGAAATAGACCAATCCCTTAAAAAACACAAACTATCAGAACTCACCCAATATAAAGCAATTTGAATAGTTGTAAAACTAAGAAAAAAATTGATTTGTAATTTAAAAATGCCCCCCAAAAGAAATGCCCAGGCCCAGATGGTTTCACTGGAGAAATTTACCAAACATTTAAAGATCAATTTTATACAATCTCTTCCAAAAAATAAAAGGGGATGAAATACTTTCCAATTCATTTTATAAAGCTAGTATTAAACCTGATACCAAAGCCAGACAAAGACAATGCAAAAAAATAAAACCACAGCTAACATCGCTCATGAATCCTTAACAAAATAATAGCAAATAGAACCCAACAACATAAAAAAAGAATTATACACCATGATCAAGTGGGATTTATGCAAGGCTGAATCAATATTTGGAAAGCAATCAATAAAACTGTCATTTTATTGGTGACAAAATAATAGAGTCACCAATATTAATAGGCTATAAAAGAAAAAAACACATGATGGATATCATTTAAGGCAGGAAAACCATCCCACAAAATTTAACAACCATTCATGATAAAAGCTCTCAGAAAAATAGAAAAAGAGGAGAACTCCTTCAATTTGATAAATAGTATCTACAAACAACCTACAGCTAACATTTTACATAGTGGTGAAAGACTGAATTCTTTCTTTCTATATTTGGGAGAAAGTTATTCAATAGCACTGGATGTTTGAGCCAGTGTAATAAGGCAAGGAAAAAAAAGTGGAAATAAAAGGCATATAGAATAGAAAAGAAGAAATAAAACTGCCCCTATTTACATATGACATGATTGTTTATGTAGAAAATCCCAAGTAATCAACAAAGAATTAGAACCAAAAAAATGAGTTCAGCAAGGTCATAGGATACAAGATAAATATACAGAATTTGATTGTATTTCTATACACTAGCAATGAACAAATAGATGCTTAAATTAAAAACAAAATACCATTTTGCAATAGTTCAAAATAAAAATGAAATACATGTAATTATAACAAAATATGTACAGGACTTTTATGCTGAAAACTATACATGGCTGAAAAAAGAAATTAAAGATCTCAATAGACAATAGTATTCTGTTCATTAACTAGAAGACTCAAAATAGCAAAGATGTCAATTCTCCTCAATTTTATATGCAGTTTAATCAAAATCTCAGCAAGATTTTTTTGTAGATATAGACAAGATTACTCTAAAACTTACATGGAAAAGTAAAGGAATGAGAATAGCTAAAACAATTTTGGAAAACAGTCCACCTGATTTCAAGACTGTGGTATTGGCAGAGGGTTAAGGGACATAGGTCAATGAAACAAAACAGAAAACCTAAAAACAGACCCACAAAAATATCCCCAACTTATTTTTGACAAAGGTACAAACGTAATCCAATGTAGTATGCATAACTGTTCTTTAAAAATTTGAAATAAAAAAAAATTAATTCAGTGGAGAAAAGATAGCCTTTTCAACAAATGGTCCCAGAGCCAAGCAGACACAAAGAAATGAACTTTGACCTAAGTCTCAACTTATACAGAAATTAACTCAAAATGGACTTAAATGTAAAACATGAAAATACAAAACTTCTAGAGAATAATATTTAGAATTTCAGACTAGGCAAAGAATTCTTAGACCTGACATCAATTCACAATCCATAAAAGGAAAACTGTTAAACAGGACTACATCAAAATTAAAAACGTTTGCTCTGCAAAAGATCTTGTTAAGAGGATGAAAAGACAAGCTACAGAGTGGGATAAAATATTTGCAAACCACATATTTGACAAAGTACTCTTATCTTGAAGAGTAGAACTCCCAAAACTCAACAGTAGAAAAAACAAGCAATTTGACTAGAAAACTGGGCCAAAGACATGAAGAGACATTCTACTGAAGAGGATATACAGAGAGCAAATAAGGCCATGAAAAGATGTTCAACACCCTAGCCACTAGGGAAAAGCAAATTAAAACCACAGTGACATATCACTGCACATCTACCAGAATGGCTAAAGACAAATAATGGTGACAACACCAAATGTAGGCAAGGCTGCATATGAATTTGCTCACTCACACATTACTGGTAGGAATGTCAAATGGTACAGCTATTCTAGCAAACAGTTTAGTAGTTTCTTTAAAAACTTAACATGCAATTACCATAAAACACTGCAACTGTACTCCTAGGCATTTACCCCTGAGAAATATACATGTATGTTCGCACAAACACCTGTACACAAATGTGTATAGCAACTTTATTCGTAATAGTCCCAAAATGAAAACAACCCAGATGTCCTTCAACGGTAAATAAATGGTTAAACTGTGGTATGCTTGTTTGTGGTATACATGGAATGGTACACAGCGGTAAAAAGGAACTAACCTATTCATGAAGTAAAAACCTAGATGAGTCTCCAGAGAACTATACTGAGTGACACAAACATTCCCGAAATGACAAAATTATAGAAATGAAGAGCAGGTTGGTGGCTGCCAGGGACTGAGGGTGTGTGTGTAGGAGGAAAGTGGGTGTGGCTATGAAAGGACAGTATGAGGGATCTTTGTGGTAATGAAATGTTCTGTTATCATGAATATATCAATGTCTATATGCTGGTTGTGATACTGTACTAGTTTTGCCAGATGTTACCACTAGGGGAAACTGGGTAAAGGGTACATGGAATCTCTATTATTTGTTATAAATATATATGAAGCTGTAATTTTTTCAAAATTCAAAGTTTAATTTTCAAAATAAGAAAGAAAGGAGACTACTGCTGGAGCGACACCATTGAGTAGGTGAGAGGGGATAGGATCTTCTGCACTGAGGAGTTAGCTTTAGAAGCAAACATATCTATTGTTAACATGTAGAAAGGAAGAGAAGATGGGTATATCTGATGGTGGTAACATGGGAATTCTCTTCTGATTTCTTCCATTTTCTTAGAGAAATGTGAAGCAATGTCATTAAGATTAGGTAGAAGGCTGAAGTTGAAGAAGCATGGAACAACTGTGATATAGTTCTATAATAGGTCTCTAGGAAGAGTGAACAAATTAAAATCTATTTTTAATAGAAAAGATCAGTCCTTTTACATTAATTGTGATTACTGACACATTGAGATTATTTTTCCGTATTTTGTTTTCTACTTTCTATTCACTTTACCTTCTGTTTACTGCCTTCTTTTTTGCCTTGTAGGTTTTTTTCCTAACTCCAGTCTTTTCCCCCCACTAAAATGGAATATAGATCCTAGATTCTATTTTATCCTTTCATTGGGTTCCCTAAAAATTTTAATAAGCATATCTACCTTGAAGCCTAAAGTTAGTAGCTTTACCAGCGACCCAAACTATACTTTTTAATGTTTTAACCTTAATCATTCTTTTCCCAACTTATGTTACTGATGATCAGGATTTGAGTTATTTTTTCCCTAATTCTTCAAATTACCCATTATTTTTCCTTCTTCCTGAGAAATTCCTTTCCTATAGAAATTCCTTTGATGCGATAATAGTAAACTTTGGTGTTCTACTTGACTCAAAATACCTTTAATTCCCTCCTCAGTTTTGATAGATCCACTAGATACACAATTATAAATTAAGAATTATTTTCTCACAGCACTATGAAAATATTAATCTATCATTTTTTGGCTTTTAGTATTTGCGTGGAAAAGTCAGATATCAACCTCACCAATATTTCCTTATAGTATGTCTTTATTCTCCAGTTACCGTTAAGACCTTTTTGTGTTTGTTGTCTCGCTCTATCTAGGCAGTAAATTTTCTTTTTATTTATCATACTTAGGATTTGTTGGGTTTCCTGAAACAGGAATTAAAAACTCCCAAGCATTCTGGGAATCTCTTAGCTATTCTCTTCTCCTCAAAGCCCCCTTAGGGTGTTTATCGAACCATCTCAATTAATCTTCCATGTCTTTCCTATTTTCCTTCTGTTTCCCTATACTAATTTCTACAGATATTATAGGTCACCGATTCCTAATTCAAGTACATCTATCTCCTTTTTAACTCATCTACTGTATTTTTAATGTTGTTTTACTTTTAGAAATGTAATTATGAAGAGTGGATATAGCTCAGTGGTTGAGCACCTGCTTTCCATGTACGAGGTCCCAGGTTCAATCCCCAGTACCTCCTAAAAAATAAAATAAAAATGAAAAGGATTACTACAGGAACATCACAAAAATTTTTTTAAATTATTTAAAATCTGATTATCTGAGACCACTGAACATTTTCCTACTCAATTAAAAAATGTTTTCTTCTAAAGAGGAAATGCTTCCACTACACACATGGGGATCCTGTTTACCTGGGACTATTCTAAAATGCACACTGGGCTTGGGCCACATAAATAGTGAATATCAGCTCCAAATCTGCATCGGGCGAGTTTATGATTAGGATTTTCTTGGATAGAAGATCTTTACATCAGTTCTAGGTAGAACCAAGCCCAGGCAATCAAATCTCCATTTATCGGGAAGGTTTGGCATCAAAATAAGAAGTGGGAGTTTCTGGCTTCATCCCCAGCTTACTCAGGCCTCCTAATTTGTCTCCTGTCCCCAATGTGCATGACAAGGTAAAAGCCAAACCTTAGGTTACAAGAGATAGGTAGGTGATTTCATGCGTAAATGCCAGCTCTGTAGGCACCAATGGAATCACCATCATTTCTGGCCTCTGATTATTTAATTTATAGTTAGCTCAGGTAATTTTACCTGACATTTAAGTGTTTTATTATGAAAAGTGGTTTCTTTGCACATTAAATATGTGGCATTGCCAGAAATGGAAATCAAAATTTAAATGTTAACCATCTAGTTTGGCAGTAGCCCAGTTCCTTAAATATTTATTAGTAATTTATTACATTTTCTGTATGTGGCTTCTATTAGTACAAAAATTATTCATTGAGTGAAAAATAAAGCTTCAACGAAAGTCAAAGAAGCAGTTAAATTCTACCATGGGGAGAGGAAAGAAACTCGCAGATTCTATGCTACTCTAATGCTGCTTTGAAGCTCTGGAGATGAAGTATTCAAGATCTTCAGACTTAGGCCTTGAGAATGTTCAGAGGGTTCCACATTTTTAAGCATCTAGTTACATGTATTTCTTCCCCACCATGAGCTATTTTAAGTAGGAATCACATCTTCTGCATCTTTGCCGCTCCTTAAAACGTTTTCCAAATTTTCTTTAGTAACGTGACACATTTTCACACAAAATTTCACACAAAATCCTCATAGATTCAAGGTTCATGAGGGCAGAGAAGAGAAAAGATGCCTCCCTACGTCCACATATTCTTCCTCTTCCAACCACCAGAGATTGAAAACCATTGCCATAGTATTAACACAGGGCCCAGCATATAGAAACATTCCAGAAACAATAGTTAAACCAAAGTACGAATACCACAAATAAATCTCAACAAACCAGTTAATAGATTTATTTAAATACAAAAAGTTTCAAAATTCCTATCCAGGCAAAGGTCAGAGTGGGAAATGTAGTTCACACAAAATCCTAAATCATATAAGCAGTCACTGACAAGTCACTGGGGAGATTAGAATCCAAGAAATTACAACCTTTTACATTCCATAACTATATATATAAAACAACATTACTTAGGATGTGATCTCAGTTTAAGATAGAAGATAGAATGGAGGAAAGAACAAAGGTTCAAATTAAACAGACTTTGACTAAAATTCCAACTTCTTCATTTCCAGCCATGTGGCTCTAGGCAAGTTAGCTAACCTCTTTCAACCTCAGTTTGCTCATTTTAAAAATGATAATAACAATAATAATAACTTCACAAAGCAACCACAAAGATTAGATGAAGGTATAAGTGTGAGATGCTAGTAAAATTCTTAGCTTGAGAAATTAGCTCTTTTTCAGGTAAACGGCTTAAAAATCACCTACACATTTGTTGCTCTGTCCAAACAATCCCATACTATTCCTAATGGTCTATTATTCATTTTGAGCAGAGAAAGAATCCTATTTTTTGCCAACTTCATAAAGACTATGACCAGATCTAGCAAAACTAGTGAACATATCCAAAGCGTCATTAGCACTAAGGCAATTCTTAGATTTAACTAGGCCCAAAATGTCCTCACAAGTTAATAATGTCAATGCCTCAAAATTTAGAAGAATATTTCTCCTGAACTAAAAAGATACGCATATTTAACCAGCATACCATGAAAAACTAGGGAATATTTTTTGAGTAACAATCAAAACCACGCAGATTTTAGGAGACACAGTAACAATCAAAACCATGCAGATTTTAGGGGACACAGGCATAAGGATACCACTCTCCAAGACATTGCAGTTAGAATAAGAAACAGGTTTTAACTGCAATATTGAGGGCTTGGAAATTAATTTCCCAAGTACTACTAAATATCTGTTTATAAAGGGAAGCTTCTGAACTTTTACTTCATTAAAGGCCTCTAAACAAGAAGTTCTCATTTATGTATCAGAGGTAAGTGAGGCTCTTCCTGATCATTAAGTCCCTGTAAGTGTTCTGTGACACAATGATAGGAAACAGGAAGAATTTAGTCACATAGTGCTGGATTTAGGAATTTCTTTAAATCAGGCTTATCAACAGGGCAATGCAGTTCACCTCTAAGGGTTTGCTGACATATAGCAAGGGGGCATTTTGGACTTGTCATGATTACCTTGAGGGGGACTGGAAGGGAAGAATGTTAATGGCAATTAGTAGCTGGGCCCAAAATGCTATAAGGATGATACTCACCTATCACACACACCATAGCATCCCCATTCTCCGCCCCCACACACCCCAAAAAACCATATAATGCACCCAATTCCTCTCTCTCCTACAGAGAGTCAAACCCGGCCATCCCTTCTAATCTTCTAAATATGATCAAAGGTCAGGACTCAAAATGGAGACCAGAAGATATACCATTTGTTACCCACTGCTAAGCAGTTTAGTTGCCACCATTCTTGTCAGGTAATATCCTCTTGCCTCTTTTTCATCATTATAATCAAGTACATTCCTTTCTGAAGGCCTATGTTCACAGTTTCCTCCACCAACATGGTGTTTCACCCCTTGCCTCCACACCAAACTTTCGGCTAGCAGATATGAGAAAAGTCCTCCATTACAGTCAGGCCAGAACAAAAACTTGTGCCCTTGGAACCTTGTATCCATAGAAGGGGAAAGAGGAAGATACATAAACCCGATAGCACAAGCAAAATTTTGTGTTTAGTGGCACATGTACACCTTTATGGGGCCAAGGTTCATAATTTTTATAAGATTCTCAAAAGAGTCTATGACCTTAAAATACTGAGTGACTGCAACACTGAAAATCATCCCCCAAATTTTGATGATCTCTGTACTCAAAATCTCTTATGTTTTCCCAATACCTACAAACTATAGTTTAAACTCTTAACATGTTAACCAAGTCTCTCTACAAGGCAGCCATTAATCTACTTATCTTTCTAAACCTATCCTGGTAATTTTATGTATTTTATGATTCCATAAATTGTAAGAAATCAGACTTCTTACAATTCTTTCAAACATATGTTTCTCTCTCTCAAGGATCTGCTCACAGTCTCTCTCTTCTGAAACCATCTTTTCCATATCCTCAACCATTAAAATCCTAATCATTCTTCAAAGGTCCAGGACAAATACCACACCCAGAAAGAATTTCCTGTCTCACTAAACTGAAATTAACTTTATTAGCATCTGTGCTTCCATAGTATTTTGTACTTTATTCTAGCACTTATCACATCTACATGGATTTTTAGATAAAGTATAATTCTTTCCTTACTCTATTAGAATGTAACTAAAGGGCAGGAGCAGTTTCTTGTGCCTCATTGTGATCACCATTAAGTAGCACAGTACTTTACAATAAGGTGTTTAATACAGGTCTACTAAATTAAATCTGATTTGACGGGACTATTGTTTAAAATGTGAAAATTGAATAGAACAAAATACCTGGGAAGGATAAGGCAATTTCATCACCTGCAATGGACAAAAATGGCCAATCTAGCCCAATTATATACAAATTTATACCCATAATTCTTTTACACACACACAAAGTCAATTCAATTATTATGTCTGTATGAATACCCAGCCTTAAAAAAAAAGATGTGAAAGCACACTATAAACTGTAAAGCATTTTGTGTAATTACAGATTATAATTAATTAGGATTATTAGGGTCCACTATCCTTGACTACAGTATATATTTTACCTGACTATTATTATTTTATTATTCTTTGTAGAGCTGTATTAAAGTTTTCCAAGGGTTAAAATAAATTAATTTGAAACAACTGATAATTATTTTAGGATGACTTAGAGGCCATCAGATAATTATGCCCATGTAAACTGAAATCCTAAAAATATGAAAAATCTACAGTTCAGTATGCTAGCCTGGTCACCAGGAAACTCAGATTCTAGGACCTAGCTCTGCCACTAAGGAATAGCAAATGATGGCTATATTTTTTACCTCTCTGTGTGTCAGACTCCTCATCTAAAAATAATGGAAGTGGAAGGGTTGATTTTATGTTCTGAAATTCTAGAAACCATCATTTAGTTCATATGAGCAAAGGCTTTTACCCAAGAAAATATCTATAGAATATTCTATGTGTGTTGGTTAAAAAATAATTATAAAGCATTAGACACTGAAAATTCAAACATAAAAATTTAAGTTCATATGGATGAATAAATACACTTAAAAAAAACTAGTTATTTTGAAATTTAAGGACAGGCAAACAAAGAATAAAAAAATAGTTAAGTGTGTTGAGTAAAGCATGATAACAGGAAACCATATGGCTAATTAATTCCAAGTTTTTTTTTGTCAAAAATATTATAAGTTAATGTTCCCTTCAAATATTTTAGAATGTTGATAACCAGTAACATACTACATGAACATTAAGAACATGACATAAAATTAATATATAAATAGTAATTGAATGTGCAAATAAAGACACTTTACTCTGGAAAGTCAAAATGGAAGTATTTTTTAAAGAAGCAATTCTGCAACTTATGAAAGGATTCAAAGGCACCATCTTAAACTGAAAGCATACAGTTGTGAAATGGCTAAAGGTTGCATGAGACCTGAAAAACATTTCTACTTTTGTCCATTATGAGATTCATTTGGCAAAAAGAAACCATAATAGTGCCATGTAATTCTAGCTTCAAATTTCTTTTTATAGCCAAGCATGAAATTGAAGAAGGGAGAGAGGAGGCTCTAGAGCTTAGGACTGCCCAAAGAACAAACTCCTTAGATAGTGGAATTCTATATTCAGAGAAGGTAAGCCCTGATTGCTCAAATAACCTGTGAATAATAACCTTTTGCTCCACGGACCTCTAATTCACCCATCCATAGAGTCAGTGAATTTTAGTAGGACTGTACTGAGGTTCTTTAAGACCACAATATAATTTTGTTAATCCCCCAAACCAATTGTTATACATCAAACTGATCTGGTTATTTTAAGGTGAAACCTTACTCCTGAAAATTATGAATGAAGCACAATATATCATTTAAGATCTTCAAATAGGCCATCAAATTTGTTTTTTAAAAAAATTTCTTACTGTAATGAAGTCATCCCCTTTAACCATTCTTCCTTGGTAAAAAATCCCATGCTTTCAGCCTCCAATTTCCACGCTAAAACTAACATAATAATCTGGAAAGAACAGAACATAAAGGATAGGGGAAAAGTCAGCAAGAGGTAATCATATCTATATTTATCATGGAGAGCATTTTTATACACATATTTCCATCCTTCAACTGTTAAAAGAGTACAACCCTTGGAATTATTAACTCTAAGAAAACTGAGATGGGCCAATTTCTTACAAGTAAAAAGTTCTAAAGTTTCTGAAGGTAGAGTCCTTCTCATTCTATTACAAATGACTATTTCTTTCAAGAAAGAGAACACTTGCCCAACTTAAACTGATTAAAAATACCCTAAATGCAAATCTATGATATTAAACATGAAGAAAAAATTCTTTATACAAGATTGAAGTGTCTCAACTTTTAGAAATTTACAAATATCCCATACCCCACTTGTATTCCATTCTATTTTGAAATAAAACATACATTTTCAGGTTCAACACCAATGTCTTCACAAAACTTTTCCATTCCTTCTGGCCCTACAACTTCATCAGGACCTTCAAAGACAAAAATAATTTATATGTTTTGTTGTTATAAAGAATTTAATATCAACATAAAACATAAGCCATAGTGCTAAAGGCATCTATGAACACACTATAACATTTTGCAGATAACTGAATTTAAATTTTGACATAGCTTTTATAAACATTTGCTACAGGATATAAATTTAAAATTTCTGAAGTATTCTTTGAACAGAATCTCACATTATAATATGAAGTTAAATAAACAGTTAAGAAATACTCCATTAATATCAATCACAATAATCAACCTATCCATTAAAAAAACACATTTATTGGGAGCATATATTGAATAAAAGTTCTAGCAATGCAGGAATATAAAGAAGCGTAAGATTATAGCTCCTTATTCTACACAGTGTGCCAGTACCAACCGACAGTTCAAAACAGTAATGAGAAGCAGAATATTTACTTATTAAAGCAGGTCATTCAATATCTGTTTGAAATATTCTCAAGTATAATTTAATTCTTGGAAAAGATATACCTATTGTAAAAACAATGTCAAGGAAATTACTTCATTCCATTTCTAGAAAGAGATAGTTTCCTCATCTCAGTTTTAAAATAGACAGCAAGGCACTAGTTATTTCACATTAATGTAGAAATAAAAGTTTGATCCCACAATTGGCTTATGTCTATCATCTATCTGAAAATTAATAAAACATATTTAACCTGTTATTTATATTACTCTCCTAGTAACACTAAATTTAAGTTAATCCTCCAATTTTCATATTTTTCAGGTTATCAAATTGACAAAATATAATAAGTGCATCGCTAGGTCTCTTTTGTAACTGGATAAGACTAAAACAAATTTTATAACAATTTGAAATATGATAGAAATATGTTCACCACTCTGGCCTTTTCAAAAACATAGTCTTGAAATATTGTTAAAGTACCAGAAGAAGCCTGTTTCCTCTTTTCAGGACTAAAAATGCTCCAATTTTATAAATCATAGACTAGACTATGGCTGCTCAGGTGGCATTTTACAGCTCCACCAACAGGTCACAAGCACAACATGAAGTCAAAAAGTCCTACGGTTTTTCTGAAAAGATGAATGCCACCCAGTATGTGGCCACTATATTTTTCCTGCCTGAGAAGACATCCAGGAAACCAAGATGAAGATCACACATGGACTGAAACCAAAACCCCTTATATGTTGTGTGTAAAATGGTATTAGGTTTAATAAGTACTAATGAAATCCTGAGGTATTACAAGGTGAAGGGTGTGCTACTTAAAGACTTTCACTTCCTAATATATACTTTGCAGAAAAAAATGCTATTTTTTATAAATTTATTTTTATAGTTAAAAAACACATACAAAATTGATACACAATAAAGCTGTTAAAACATAACTGAATATGCATCCTTTTCTATTTTTGAATATATGGCTTGTATGAAAATAAACATCAGTTAAAAAAATTAATGAAAAACGTTTTTTTTAAGGCATGATAATATATTCTAAATTTTTCTCTCTAATACAACAAGAAAGCAGACTTGCCCTCAAAGCTGCCATTGGTACCAAAAGAGAAAGCTAAAATTATGTTAAAGAAATACCAGTTACTATTATAAAATATAGTTCACTCTCTTTGAAATTGAGGAAAATCAATTTTAATTAGTGATCAAAATTTGATTGGAATCAAGTTAAAATAAGTGACACACCTACATACACATACATACACAAAAAACCTTATATACATCTAAGTTCTGTAAATATTGACTTTCCCGAAGCGAAGCAAATAGTACCAGATCTAAGTCTAGAACAAGGTCTATACCAATTCTAGTATTTTTTCCCTAACTGCATAATGTTAATTATACTTTCTGAATCATATCCTTCCAATAAAACTGCTCCTTAGGTAAAACTTCTGGAGCTGAACTTAAGTCTTTCAGGCAACTAGGTTTCTACTAATATAAATTCCTAAGTCGTAAATTTAAAAAGCAATAGAAATGATTTAGTTTACTCAACTCTACTAGCTGGGTACTTTTTAGGAATTTGAAATTCTAACATTTTTAAATTCTTTATAAGATCTTTAAAGTGCCCTTTTATTTTTTATGATTGTGTTTACTCATAGGCCTAGTATATTACTAGATCCTTGAAATCAAAATATTACTGAGGAATGAGAGGTCTCATGAAAGGCCAATTTCATCAGGCTTACCACACATGACCTAAATAACATTACAGTAAAAAGCTTAAAGATACAATTTTTAAAAACAAAACACCATCAATTTCCTGAATTTTTAAATAACCATAAAGAAAATTTCCTGGCTATATCTGCGGGGCCTAAAACCATGCCAGCCATAGCAGATGCTTGGTGGGGGAGGGGGGTATACAGATGTGCTCAATTAATGACATAACACCTTCAACGTGAGCTATGTAAAAGCAGTAAATTTTTGAACAGTTGTTAAAAACACAGAACCAGTCAATGTGATACTGTAAAGCTCTTATTCTTTTAATAATCGCTAACTTTTACTAGTTCTGACTATAGGCCAGGTACTGTACTAAGTGCTTTCCATGTATTATTTCAATAGGCACAATTACTGACTCCACTTTAATAATGGGCACCCTCATTTTAAGATGGAACAGTTACCGCCTATTTAGCAAGCTGGTTCTTCCCTGTCAATCAGGACTCAGTCCAACATCACCTCCAGAGAGGCCTTACCTAATCACTTCATTTGAAAGTTCATCCCTTCCCCAAACTTTCCTTACTCTGTAGACCTGAACCCTACCATATTTATTACCTTTATAACCCTCCTCAATCTGTAATTGTCTTGTCAACTTACCTGTTTGTTTACTGTCTTCCTGAGTAGAAGGCAAGTCCCCCAAGGGCCGGGATCTTGCCTGACCTGTTTGCTACTATGTTCCAGTACAGTACAGGTACTATGCTAAGTGCTCAACAAATATTTATTGAACGAATCATTGAATGAGTGACAGAAGGTAAGTTAACTTCAAGCATACTTACTAACATTTTGTTTTTAAAAGTGAAAATTATTTGTCATGAACATAGCCTTACATGAAAAATGAACATTACAAGATAGCAGTAGTTTAAAAATCATGGGCTCAGTCATCAGAATGACCTGGGTTTGAATCCTGGCTTTTGTCACTTTATGGCCTTGGGGAAATTATTTAATCTGGGGCTCAGTTTTCTCACCTATAAAATAGGGCTAATTTCATCTACCTAACAGAATGGTCAAAGGAAAAGTGATATAACTAGCACAATTTCTTGAATAATAGTACTAATTATTATGTTGGCTATTGCAAAAATGCTAATATAGGAAATAAATGTTTAACTAGTTAGAATTTTATGCTACTCAGGAAAGTCCCTAGGAGAAATAAAAGAAGCATGAGAGAAAAAAATTTACTAATTATTTTTATGGTATTTAGTAATATTTTTATGTGAACTAAGAGGAGTAACTTTTTGATTCTACACCACGCAAACTAGTAAAACTGGCATTTTCAATAATGGGTTAACATTTTAAATGGAGGTCAGTAAGAAAGTGAATTTCTTTCATTTAAATTGGGTTAGTGGTTGTCTTGGGATACCAGTAATAGCACTTTTTCTGGTCTAGAAAGAATCTCTGTTCTGTTACTAAACGGTTTTTAAATTATCCTTTGGAGATCACTCAGCTGATCCCAAAAGTGATGTTACTGCCCTCCAAATAGTCTCATTTTCCATTAAAATCCCATTAGCCTAAACTTATCTCAAGTTCAGATTATACTTCAGACCTTAACTTGGGTTAGCACTAAATATAAAGCAATGGCTGCATATACACTATTTTATTTTAAACAAAAACTCAGAATGATAGTGGATAAAGGAAAGAAGGAAAAAAAAAAAAAAGACAGGGAGACAATTATGAGAAAGGAAACAGAAAAAATAGATAAAAGAAAGCTTTAATATCAGTAACTCCAAAAGACCAAAACCATTCTAAAGGGAAAAAAAATCATTTTGCTTATGAAAAAGTTAGTAATAAATGGGAAACGAGTGTTCTTTTTCTTACATTTGCGTAACTCTTCAGCCTTATCCTTCCCTTTGACTTTCACAATTTAAAATTGCAGCACCACTCTGGGCACAGAGCTTTTCTTCCACAATTTACAAGATTTAGCTTAGATTACATTAGCTTCTTCAGGAAGCCTTCCCTGCCTGCTACTTCCAAGGCTGGGTGTTATATATTCCTCTTATGAACTCTCATAGTGTATCTTCCTACTAATATAGTATTTATCACACTCAATTAGTATCAGTCTCCATTAATATCAGAACTTAGAACAGTGTCTGACACACAAGTGGTTAATAAACATTTACTGAATGAATCACTGAATGAATGACAGAAGATAAGTTAACCTTGAGTGCATTTATATTCTATTTTTAAAAAATGAAAATCAGTTGCCATGTATATGGTCTTATTTATTATTTTGTACCTAGTAGAACTGAACTGAACCAATCAGGAAAAGGTGAATTCACTGTGTAACGATTTATCCAAGTTTTAAATCTGTCTCCCAAAAAGTTGCAGAAAATGTTAGTTTCTAGTTCAGAAAAATTTCCAGAGAATATTGAATAGAAAAATATTAGCTATTTAAAGTAGAAAATGTTTTACTACCTATTTTGTGTTTTCCAGAATACTTTAGCCAATGGATATAAACTAATAAGTGAAACTCTGTTCACAATTTTTTAAAAATAGAAAGTGAGTTATTCCTCTCCCACTATATACAGAATATATATTTAAAGAAATATCCATTTAAAAAGGCACCAAATTTTTAGTCTACCCACAATTCTCAGTCTTGACACTGATCCCAGCATACAGCACTATACATAACAGGCCTGCAATAAATAATTTGCTAGGTCAAAGAACCAAAAAAAAACTTTTTAAAAAGCATATGACTGATCTCTTCGTAACATTAATTTCATTACCTGCATACTCATAAAACCAAGCCAGGCACTTCTTGCTTGAAAAGTGTTCCTCTCCACCTATTAGTCTAGCAGGGGGTTGGGATCTGCAATAGCTTAAAAAACACACAAATGCCTGAGATTTTTATCACATCTCAACTCTCTGTGCAAAGCTAAGTTCAATATGAACTATTTCAATTCAAACTAAAGTACTTTTTACAGTTTGCCTAAGAAAAAAATTGGAGTTCTTAAGTATTTGCAATTTCAAACAGTACTCCATATGTAAGAATTTGTGTCAACAAAACTCAAATGCTACTTTGCTCATTATCAAATTCCAAAACTATCAGCTAAAATTATTTCCCAGATTTCCAAGAACGGCACAGAAGTTCAGCCTAACAGTCACAATGCAGGACTGGTAACTGGAAAGGTATAAATCTTTATCCAGATTCTGCTACTGATTTGCATGGAAATTATTTTTGTGCATAACAGGCATACTCAAAACACTTTGAAAACAAAATCTTACAAAGTATATTTTGATACTTAAGGAATCAATATTTCAAAATAAAATTATATTTAAAATTACACCATATTTGAAAAATTTTAATTGAGAGCAAAGTATCACCTGAGTGCTAACAATATTGACTGCTCAGCTATTTTAATGTTCTTCTTTCTCAATTTAAATACATTCATTTCTTCAAATAAATGACTTCCAACTAGCTCAAAGAATTACTGATCAATTATTATGTTATCATTGGTTGCATCTTGTTACTAGGCAAAATCTCAGCATTTTTTAACATTTAAAAATGCAATTATTCAAATAACTTTGATACATTATATATTTAACATGGTAACATTAATAAAAAACTAATTTGCACAGCTAAGTGATTATGCCAAATACCATTGATTGTACACTTTGGATGTACTGTATGCTTTACTAATATGTATCAATAAAATTGATTTGTTTAAAAAAACTAATTTGCATATGTTTTATGAACATGTGCTAATAAAGTAACCATGTCAAATTTCAGTGTGAGATATGAAGAGGTTTAAGAAAAAAGTATCATCTTACAGATTAGTAGCCCAAGAAATAAGTAGGCTCCTCGGCAAAACAGTTAATGAAGGGGGAAAAAAGCTACCAATCACAAAAAGGAAGTTGCTGCCTAAACTTCCTACTTAACATATGAAGCAATAGATCCCCCTTTAAAGAGAGCTCTATCATTATTTCTTTCTTCAAATACTAAATACAGTCTTCCTTTTAACGGTAGCATCTGATGTTGTCAATTAAGTGCCAACCATAGATACAATCAAAAACACTCAATAAGGGGATAAAAAGGGCGCTTCTTACACCTAAACTGCAGTGATCTTTTGCAGCATATATGTTGCTGTGATGCTTCAATGATAGGCTACAATGGGATAAAAGAGCTATAACTACAGTTCTGCTTTGTCTTCTTTTTTCCCAAGCGGACACAAAGTACAACAGCTTCCAAATTATTATCAGTATTTCTACTGAGAGCTAACAGCGTCCTGAATGCTAGACGACAAACAGCATGCAGGGCTTTCCAAGGCTGTACACAGAGACGTGATACAGGTGGAGGCACTCATATTCCGGGAGAACAGGGCTTCCGCAATTTAAAAGGCTGCCAGACACATCCGGGTTAGGCCACTCCAAATATTAGATCTGGAGGCCAGTGATCGCATAGGGAATTTTCTTTGCTACCATTCCCAAGGCAGTTGTCAAGGCAAGATCCCTCAAGCTCCACTTCCCCCTGCATACACTCTGGAAAGGAATTCCAGATGTGACCCTTCTGGGGATCGGTACCCATTTCTAGGGCTGGAAGGTGAGGGAAGGATAGAAGGAGGAGGGAGCATGGGGAAAGAATGCAACTCTTGGACGTCCGCATCCCGGTTCCCACCCTCCAGGGCCCGCAGGCTCCAGTTAGAGGCGAGCCTTCCAGCCCCCCTCGCGCGCCACAGTGCACACAGCGAGCACGAGGTCGGGAAGCGAGACCGGCGATGCTCTGCGACCACCACCTGGGTGGGTCGGAGGGGCTCACCGCTCCCCCGCCGTAGCCCCGGAAACCGGGCCCGCCTCCTTCCCCCCCAGCTCTCCAGCAAAGGAGGAGGGAGGACAGCCGGAGCGCTGGGGGGACGTGGTACCTGGAGATTTTACACTTCTTGAGGCCTCCGTCTTCCGCGACCGCCGCTGCCACCCCGGGGGATTTTCTCTTCTTCTTCACCGGCATCTTCCGCCCTCCCCGGCAGGGCGGGCAGGGGAGCCGGGGAAGGGGGTCGTTGTACACCGGAGGCCCCTCAGCGCCGGCACCCGGTTCCCAGGGACAGCAGCAGGCGGAGGGGCAGAGCCGCCAGCCCGCACCGGCCCAGGCGGGCCGCCGCGCGCTCCCAGGGCTCCTCGCCGGCCCTCCTGGCCTGGGGCAGCGGGGGCGCTTCCCCGCGGAGCGCTGCGGCTCGATCTCGCCGGGAGGAGATAACGCGGCAGAGCGACACCTCCACCAGTCACAGGTTCCGAGGGCAAGAGGCTCAAAGCGACCCGGATGCACATCGCCTGGAGCCGGAAGTGACGCCCCGCAGAGCCGGTGCGGGGGGCGTGGCCCTGGCTGGCGGGCCCTCGGCGCGGGGAGGCAGGTGTCTGGCGGCGGCGGGTGAGGAGTTGGGTTGTGTGGGCCGAGGGCGCGGAGCTTTCCAAATCGCCTGACAGACGGTTACCGTGACGCTTCCACCGTCCTGACGCGGGGAGTCATCACCAAGAAATGTTTTATGAGGCAACTAACACTCCGCGGTTGGCGTTAAAAGCAGCGTGGTAAAGAAGACCGAGTTTCGCCTCCGAGCTTGCTTTCTCTGGGTAACTGACGTGCACTGTCCCCAGCGCCTCTGTGCTTCCTCACCCCGCGTCCTTCCATTTTTCTACCGGCTCCACCCGCCCCACCCTTAACGTCCTCGACATCCGCTTTTCACTTTCTCTTCGGTTAAAACTTGATTTTACCATTTCTCTTGTCACGGACCTCGACTCTCAGGTCCGAGACAGTGGTGCTAAAACAGCGAACTTGGTAGAGAGGATTTGGGGGGAAATTCTAATCGGGCTTCCCCCAACACTTTACTACCCCCCAAATACACTAATTACTCCCCCTCCTTTTGGGCGGAAATGCTGTTCACGAGTAAGGTTTATAGTATGTAAAGATTATATAGTGGAAACTTGTTTTGGTCAATACATGTGTAAAATAAGTTCACCTCTTTATGCTATCTATGACGATGGCAGAGGACTAAAAAGATCTCTAAATTCAGTAACAGTTGATGTGGTTCTGGTGAGACTGCCTCAACCTTAGCAGCCTAATCTGGCCAGTCAGAATAGCAGTGGTTCAGAATGGACATGACCCACGCCAGGCCAGTTAGTACCAATTGACACGATATTGAACCATCAGGAAGCAACTTTATTTTCCTCTGGAGTTGAACCTGACAGTATGTAGAAAATGAACCCAAAACTCAGAAAAGACCAGGATCAAGCATAAAGCCAAAAAAAATCGTAAATGGTAATATGATAACAAGCCCTGAATCCATGATATGCCCTAGGATTTTCAGTTATGTGAACAAATAAATTAACTATTTCAGTTGTTAGTTATCTCACAACCAAGAATGTTAACCCAGTTGAAAATTCATGAAGGGAGCAAATGTGGCTCAAGCAGTTGAGCGCCTTCTTCCCAAATGGGAGGTCCTGGGTTGGGTTCCGGTGGAAAACAACCAACTCAGGGGAGCCAATGTGGCTCAGTGGTTGAGCACCAGCTTCCCACATATGACATGCCAAGGTCCCAGGTTCTCTCCCCAGCCCCTCAGTACCTCAGAAAAGGAAAAAAAAATGCACGAAGCCCGAAAATCAAATCCGAATCAGATTAAGTCTCTAAACTACATGTACAGAAAGTAGAGGACAGAGGAACATGTTAAACATCACCAGATGCAATTAACAAAATCTAGACTCTCCAAAAATCTACAGGACATGACCCAGAGTCTTCAACAGATTATTAGAAAGAGAGAGGAGAAGGAAATTAAAAGATACATTAATCATTTTCAATGTGTGATTCTTATTTGTCTCTTGATTTAAACAATTTAAGCAATATTATGACATTTAGTGACAATTTGAAATTTAAATTATAGTTGGATACTTGATGAAATTTAGAACAAGCAAAACATATATAGTGACAGAAAGTATATCAGTGAATTGTGGGGTCTGGGTTGGAGTAGAGGTGGGGGGCAAAACTGACGAGGCATGTGGGAAATTTGTTTGATAATGGACATATTCCCTCTTGATTAAGGTGGTGGTATATACTGTTGTCCAAGCTCATTGAATTGTACACTTAATTGTAGAAATATTATTCCTCAATAAAGTTGATATAAATGCACAACCAAACCAAATAAAACAAAATAAATGATAACGACAAATCACTATTAGATAAACCAAGCTTATTTTTTCAAGAAGTGAGCTGCAAAAGCTTAACCGTTTCCTTTTTGCAAGGAGAACAAAGGAAAAGAAAGAAAATGCAAAAGTTTGGAGACAAGAACCCGAGAGTACAACAGACAAGGGATATCCTTCTGGAGAGCAGAATAGGCATAATCAAGGGGTAAAGCATTTTCCAAAGGCCTGCCAAGCTGGATGCCAACATTGCTATGGACCAGTGACTATTGTGCATCTTCTATTTTCTTTTTTAGATGGGTATTTTTATTGTGATTATTGTGCCCCTTCTCCACCATTGTATATTAGGCGGGTATCGGAAGCAGATAATTATTTCTTAATTTATAGGTCCCTGTGCCATAAGGGATCATGTGTAGGCCTGAAGAAGATCCCACCACACCTGGAGATACTGGACATTGAGCTGAATGCAGTGACTGAATAGGAGCCTACTTGCTCCAATAGAATTAAAAAAAAAAGATAAAGTGTTGGATCCATGTATAATATTCATTCAGTCTATTATTCAAACAATATATAATGACCACTTAAACCAGGAACTGTGCTGGGGTTAGAGGTATAAAAGGCAGATATGACTTGCACCTTCATGGAATTTACAGGTTGGAGGAGGGAATATATGTAACCTATCTGTATTTAAGAGAACTTTGTGAATAAAGAATAGAGGCTAATACTCCATTTCCTGTCATTACATCAAAAGGATGGCAATTTCAAGCATCATAACCAACCTACTAACCATCTCTTCATTACCTTTTCTGGTGAGTACCTACTGTCACCACCATAACTTCAGTCTCAAAAGTTAGCATTCCATCATCCCAATTACTCTAACAAAAGGGGCATATTGATAGCATAACCACATGTGAGCAGAAGAGAACGGGTTAGTTAGAGGGCTTAATCTTTTTTTGCTGCTTGCCAACTCATGGATAGTACATTATTTTCCATCAAAAAGCCTCCTATAGTGGAGAAACAAACTATAACAGTACTGTGGGTCTTTATCATGCAGTAAAATTTTTAATGAAAGTAACAAGAAGGAAAGGGAGGGATGAAACATTTACCATAAGCAGAGACAAATTAGTTCTTTTTTCCAGATGCAAAGACACTTAGTAGCACATAACTTTATCTTTAATCTTATCTTGCTATATTACATAAAAGAATGTAGACAAAACTAATAGCCACATCTATAATGACAGTGGACACAGTACTGTTGTTGAATAAAGCAGTAAGCAAAAGGACAGCCTGAGTCATAGCTCTGTCAACGATTTGACATCTTGGTCACACATACATCTCTTAGCTTTTGGAGGTTATACAAAGAAACCATGAAAAAGATCTTTTAAAATAACTATCTAAATCAAGGCAGCCAAAAATGTACCCCAAAATGTGTTAAATAATAGGGTATTTTTCTTAACTCCTGTTTAGGATATTTCCACTTGCCAGATAAACAAGCAACGCAGAAATTAAGTGATTTTTAGATGCCAGATGTTGCTGTGGTTCTGAATCTATACAAATGCTTTCCTTTCCATACCTTAAAGTTAATTTTCCAAATAACCTTTTAGGTCAAGGTTTTGTGAAATACTTTCATACACATAAACCCAAGGAAGAAGATGCTAAGTAAACAATTTAAAGGGTGTGTGGCAGTTTGATAGTATTTATGACTTCCAAAAAGGAGATATTGATTATGTTTGAAAATTGGTCTGTTCCTCTGGGTGTGATAAGCTTTGATTGTATTAGATTCAGCTGAGATGCCTTTGAGTAAATTATGTTAAGATTAGGGCTTTGATTCAACCACATCATTAAGATGTGCAAGGTTGAGTCCCCACCCCCCTTGGTGGGCTATATAAACGGACGCTATATACACAGAGAAAATACACAGTGGATCTTGTGGCCCTGGGAAGGGAGGTGAGCCTGATAGTTTACAGCTGACCTTGTGAAGAGAACAGAGCAGCTGAGCCCAGAAAGAAATGAGCCCCGGGAAGAGAGAGACGAGCCTTATGCCAGCTGAGATGGAAAGAAGCTGGACCCACAGAGCCTTAAGAGGAAGAGTAAGGCTGAATCTCAAAGACTTCACCCGCCATCTTGCTTCAACACATGGCAACAGAGTTTGGTAAGGAAATAACCTTGAGTTAGACTCTAAGGCCTTGTGACTGCAAGCTTCTACCCCAACTAAATACCCTTTATAAAAGCCAACAGATTTCTGGTACTTTGCAACAGCATCCCTTTTGACTGACTAATATAGGGTGTTAAAAGAGGACTTTCTATTTTGAATTTCAAGAAAGCCCTTAAGTCTCTTTTTCTAGGAGGTACGGGGGACTGAACCCAGGATCTTGTACTTGGGAAGTAGGCACTCAACCACTTGAGCTACATCTGCTCTCCTCTAAGTGTTTTTCAGAGAGGCTCAAAAGGCACAGAACAATATGACACATGCCATGTACCCCCACATCTAGCACCCTGCGTGGGTGCTAGACCACATCAACTGCATGTCAACTGTGGCTATGGTTCACTTTGAGACCCATGCTGAAGGGGTAGCCACTATCTGGAACATTGCTGATCATCATGATGGGGAAAATAAAACATGGTGAACCCATACTGGCTGTTAAAGGTTCTGCCTTGGAGAGACACATCACTCCTATTCAAGCCCATGACTACACCAGAGTTCACCAGGACGGAAATGTGTAATCCTGCACACAGGGGCACCAAATGTAGGTTAATACTACAGTGTGGGATTTAATTGAAATTTTTTTTTTTAAAGATTTATTTATTTTATTACATATCTCCCCTTCCCCCCCGTTGCGGGGACGCGCCGAGACTTGGTCACTGCGCAGGTGCGGCCCTCCCCGCTTGTGGGCAGCCTCTGCTTCTATTCACGGCCGGCTCTTGCTTCAGTTCGCGGGTGGCTGGCTGCGTTCCATTCGCGGGCGATCTGCCCTGCCCGTGGCGGCTTTTTGCCCTGTCCGTGGCAGCTTCTTGCCCTGCCCACGGCGGCTCCGGCCCGCTCATGGCGGCTTGCCATTCTCAAGGCGGTCTGCCCGCTAGGAGAGGTCCCCGGGAACCGAACCCGGGGCCTCCCATGTGGTACCCCAGCGCGCTCTTTATCCACTGAGCTATCTAGCCGGGCCCTGATTGAAATTTTAAATCAAGGTGCAGGGAAGAATGAGTTCACAGAGCAGATTTTAAGGGGCACTAGGGAAAAGCATAAGATTGGTTTCTGCTTATATCTTAGTGTGGCAGATTGCATTTTCCAAAGATAGCCTCAATAATATCTCTCAACCCACATGTTCTTCTAGAACCTTGCCACTCCTTATCAAGAGATGGAGTCAAATTCCCCTCCTCTTGAATCTGGATGGGCTTGTGACTTGCTTGTAACCAATAAAATGCCCAGAAGTGACCATGCATGAGTTCTGAGACTAAGGGTTATAAGAGGCAATGTAGCTTCTGCCTGGGTTGGCTGAGAAACGATCTTTTTTTTTTTTTTAAAGATTTATTTTTTATTTATACATATTCCCCCCTTTCTGCTTGTTCTTGCTGTGTTCATTTTTGCGTTCTTCTGTGTCTGCTTGTCTCCCCCTGCTGCGGCGACCTGCCAAGTCAACTCACCGCGCGGCGGCCTGCCTGCTCGTGGCAGCTTGCCCTGCCCACGGCAGCTTGCCTTCTCAAGGCGGTCTGCCCGCTCGAGGAGGCCCCGGGAACCGAACCCGGGGCCCCCTATGTGGTAAACCAGCGCCGTACCAATTGGGCTACAACCGGCACCCGAGACACAATCTTTGAAGCCTCAAGTGCCTTGAAAAAAGTTTCACTACTCTCAGACCCTTCAGGCCTGATAGTGAGGCCTTTGTGTCGTTGCAGCCAACATCCAGCTTACACACTTGAACCACCAGACATGTGAGCAAAGATGCCTTCAGTTACTACCATCTGAAGTCCCAAATACTGCCTGTGGAGCACAGACAAGCCTTCCCTGTCTGAATTTCTGACAGGGTCTGTGAGTATAAATAAGCAAATGGTTGATTTTGTCATGCAAAAATAGTTGATTGTCAAAAGCTTGCCCTGCTTGGGGGGGCTTGCCCTGCCCGCGGCGGCTTTGCTCTGCCTGCGGTGGCTTGCCTTCTCAAGGCGGTCTGCCCGCTGTAGCCCATGTGGTAGACCGGAGCCCTACCCATTGGCTACAGCTGGCTCCTTCTCCTTATTCTTTACCAAGTTTAGCTCATACAATAAATGGGTTAAATTATGTGTTATATATATATAATTCCATAGATAATAGCTATTTAAATATATTTTAAATATCAATTAAGTAGACACCTTAGGTATAAATTCTTTGAAAAAAAATTTCTATCACTTTTTAATCCAATGCCTGATACAATCACTATTTCCCAATGACATCAGAGTAGGCCCTTCACAAATATATATTTTAAAGATTTTGTTTATTTATTTCCCCCCTTTTATGATTGAATAATATTCCATTGTGTGTATATATATATATACACACCACATTTTATTTATCCATTCATTGGTTGATGGACACTTTGGTTGCTTACATCTTTTTGCAATTGTGAAGAATGCCGCGGTGAATATCTGTGAGAAAATATTTGTCTGAATCCCTGCTTTCAGTTCTGTTGGGCATATACCAAGTAGTGGAATTGCCATGTCATATGGTAGTTCTATCCTTAGCTTTCCAAAGAATGCCAAACTGTCTTCCACAGCTTTTGCACCGTTTTACATTGTTACCAGCAATGAATGAATGTTCCTGTTTGTAGTAGTCAGCCAAAGGGGTGCTGATGAAAATACCAATAATCAGTTGGTCTTTATAAAGGGTATTTATTTGGGGTAGAAGCTTACGGTTACCAGGCCATAAAGCGTAAGTTACTTCCCTCACCAAAGTCTGTTGCCATGTGTTGGAGTAAGACAGCTGCCGATGTTTGCCAGGGTTCAGGCTTCTTGGGTTCCTCTCCTCCTGGGGCTCCAGGCTCTCCAGGCTCAGCTCCTCTGGTTCCTCCACAAGGTCAGCTGTAGACTATGAGGCTCTCTAGGCTTTGCCTTTTTCCACAAGGCCAGCTAATCATAATTTAATCATGCCCAGATTAACAGACAAGTTTACAAGCATAATCCAATGTCTATTTTTTGAATTCATAACTATATCAAACTGCCACACTATTTCTCCACATCCTTGCCAACACTTATAGTTTTTTTTGTTTGCTTGTTTGTTTTTTAATAACAGCCATTCTAGCTGATGTGAAATGGTATCTCACTTTGGTTTTGATTTGCATTTCTCTGATGGCTAATGATGTTGAGCATCTTTTTCATGTGTTTTCTGGCCATTGTTTTCTGGCTATCCTCTTTGGAGAGATGTCTATTCAAGTCTTTTGCCCATTTTTATTTTGGGTTGTTTGTCTTTTTGTTGTTAAGTTGAAGGATTTCTTTATGTATTCTAGATATTTAAACCTTTATTGGATATGTGGTTTCCAAATATTTTCTCTCATTGTGTAGGTTGTTTTACTTTCTTGGTAAAATCTTTTGAGGAACAAAAGTTTTAAATTTTGATGAGATCCCATTTATTGATTTTGTTGTTGTTGTTGCTTGTGCTTTGGGTGTAAAGTCTAAGAAACCATTGACTAACACAAGGTACTAAAGATGCTTCCCTAGGTTTTCTTCTAGGAGTTTGATAGTTACAGCCGTTATATTTAGACCTTTGATGCACTTTGAGTTGATTTTTGTATATGGTGTAGGTCTCCCCCCCCCCTTTTTTTCAAATGGAAATCCAGTTTTGCCAGCATCATTCTTTCCCAGTTGAGTGGTCTTTGCTCCCTTGTCAAAACTCAGTTGGCCATAAATGTGAGTGCTGTTATTTGAGGTCTTAATTTGGTTCCACTGGTCATTTGTCTGTTCCTGTGCCAGTACTATGCTGTTTTGATTACTGTGGCTTTGTAATAAGTTTTAAGATTGGGAACTGTGAGTCCAACTTCATTCTTTTTCAAGATGGCTTTAGCTATTCAGGGATCGTTGTCCTACCATAAAACTTAAACAACTGGCTTTTCCACTTATGCAAATAAGGTTGTTGGAATTTTGATTGGGATTAGATTGAATCTATAAATTCCTTTGGATAGGATTGACATCTGAACAATATTTAGTCTCCCCATCTATGAACATAGAATGTCCTTCCATTTACTTAGGTTTTCTTTGATTTCCTTTAGCAATTTTTAAAAAGATTTATTTTATTTATTTATTTCTCCTCACCCCCTCATTGTTTGCACTTGCTGTGTCTGTCGTCTTCCTTGTTTCTTTAGGAGGCACCAGGAACTTAACCTAGGACCTCCAATGTGGGAAGGAGGTGCCCAGTTGCTTGAGCCACCTCTGTTCTCTGCTTTGTTATGTCTGTCATTGTGTTTTCTTCTTGTGTCTCTTGTGTCATCTTGTTGCATCAGCTTGCTGTGCCTGCTTGTCGTGCCAGCTTGCACTCTTCTTTAGGAGGCACTGGGAACAGAACCGGGGAGCCCCCATGTGGTAGGCAGGAACCCAATTGCTTGAGCCACATCTTCTTCCCTCCTTTAGCATATTTTGTAGTTTCTGTGTACAAGTCCCTTACATCCTTGGTTAGTTTTATTCCTAAATATTTGATTCTTTTAGTTTGCTATTATGAATGGAATATTTTTCTTGATTTCTTCTGGTTGTTCATTGCTTGTAATATAGGCACTTTATTGATTCTTAGATATTGAGCTTGTACTCTGCCACTTTTCAATTTATAGGATCATATCATCTGCAAATAGGAAAATTTTTACTTCTTCCTTTCCAATTTGGATGACTTTTATTTCATTTTCTCACCCAATTGCTCTGGTAAGAACTTACAGTGTAATGTTGAATAACAGTGGTGACAGTGTGCATCTTTGTTGAAGATGCTATATTTCTTAATCTGAGTAGTGGGAACAGTTGTTTCACAAAAAAATTTCAAAATTAATTTTATTTTATGCCCAGGTTTGGTGTGCCACAAGAAAATTAAAAGATCTTACATGGGAAAGAGATGTGGCTCAAGCAGTTGGGTGCCCGCCTACCACATGAGAAGTCCCGGGTTCAGTTCCTGGTGCTTCCTAAAGAAGACCAGCAAGACAGTGAGCTGGCGCAATGGGAGGCGCGATGGGCTGGCACAGCAAAATGACACAAGAGAACGCAACAAGATGACACAACAAGAGACACAACAAGCAGGGAGCGGATGTGGCTCAAGCAATTGGGCACTTCCCTCCCACATGGAGATTCTGGGTTTGGTTCCTGGTGCCTCCTAAAAAGAAGATGAGCAGACACAGAGAGCACAAAACGAACAGACACAGAGCAGACAGCAAGTGCAAATGATGGGGGTGGGTGGGAGGAGAAATAAATAAGTAAAATAAATCTTAGGGGGAAAAAAAAAAGATCTTATATGGCTATGAAGTGGCCTTTATAGATAGTCATGAGTTACATGGAAGAAGAAACTGTAGTGGAACTTGCAAATAGGTTTTAGAAGAGAGTGAAGGCAAGATATGTGAACCTAAAAGACATGGCTAGAGAGTGAAAGTAAAATGACAAGAAAGGAGAATTAATTAATTCATTTTTGTTGTTACATATCCCCCCGCCTCTGCTTGCTCTTGCTGTGTTCATCTTTTTGTGTTCTTCTGTGTCTGCTTTGTCTCCCCCCGTTGTGGCAACGCGCTGAGTCAGCTCACCGCACAGGCAGCCTGCCCTGCTCGTGGGCGGCTCTGTTCCGTTCACGGGCGGTGGCTCTGCTCCGTTCCCGGGCGGCTTGCCCTGCCTTTGGCGGCTTTGCCCTGCCTGTGGTGGCTTTTTGCCCTGCCCATGGAGGCTCTGCCCCGCCCACAGCGGCTTTGCCCTCTCAAGGCGGTCTGCCCGCTTTGGAGAGGTCCCTGGGAACCGAACCTGGGGCCTTCCATGTGGTGAACTGGCGCCCTATCCACTGGGCTACAGCTGGCCCCCGAGAATTAAAGTAAAGACAAGAAATATAAATTAAAAATTTAAAAATAAATAAATAACCCCAGTAGCAGTGAGCAGACCTAGCAGCCAGATTTTGGTTTCTAATACCCTTCTCCAATAAAAGGAACCAGGATTCCTTGAAAAATGGCTGATTCTAGAACCAAGGTAGGAACTAGCCAGAATGAGACTGGGGCCTCTTATAAGTATCTGTGACATTTGAAGCTGGGTGGACCCGAGAAGATCATGTTCTTAGAGCTAATCCATTCCTGTGCATGTAAACCTATTGTAGAATGGGATCCTTTGATTAGATTCAGTTAAGGGACCTTCCTTTTGACTATATCACTTCAGTAGGGCATGACCCAGAGTAGATTTTAATTCTCTTACTGGAATCCTTTATAAATGGAGGGATAAAAAGCCACAGAAAAACCCTGAGAGAGGTCTCAGAGGCTGGAGGCAGGAAGCAGCAAAGCACAGAGGCATGGAACAAGGCCTGTAAGAGGCTGAAAGAAACAAGGCCTGGAGGAGAGGGGAGATCAGCCCTATGCCTCATCACTCACAGCTGCAGCATCTCTTGATGATGCCTGGATTTGGACACTTCCACGGCCTCAGAGCTGTAAGCTTTTAACCATAAACTCTCATTATAAAAGCCAACCCTTTTTTCGTATATTGCTCCCAGCAGCTTTTAGCAAACTAAAATAATACCCCAAAGTAAGGAAGTGCTAAAAAAACCCAACAAAACAAAAAAACCCCACGATGATAGGGGGTACAGAAGCCAATTGAAAGAGCTCTAACAGTTTGAGCAACAAAATAGATTAAGTAGGACTGGATTATAACCCAAAATATGAAATAACTATCCATGAATCCATACTGATATAAATTAATGACTATGTAATAAATACATAAATAGAATAGAATAGACAAATATCCCATTGAGAAGAATTCCTAATACTTTATGTAGATATGCCACTGTTAAAGAGGTGGAATAATTCCCCCTTCCTATCTGTAGGCCTCAAAGAGTGACTTCCTTCCAAAGATAATGTGAAAAGGTGGAGGGGGGGGGGAATAGTAACTTTACAGTTGAGAAACCTGACAGATGCTTTCTAAGCCATATAACTTAGGTTAACCTCAACAGTGATAAATCATGCTGATAGTATGTACCCTTGATATCATGTAATGAGAATGGCACTTCTTGTGGACCACCTATGACTTCTGTGATCTTCCTTCCAAAAACCCATTACCCCAGTCCAATCATGAGAAAAACATCAGATAAATGCCCATAAAAGGACCTTCTTCAAAATATCTGACCAGCGCTCCTCAAAACTATCAAAGTCATCAAAGACAAGGAAAGTCTGAGAAATTGTGAAAGCCAAGAGAACTCTTAAGGAGGTAGGACAATGAAGTGTAATGTGGTATTCTGGAGATTGGATGCTGGAAAAGAAAAAAGCATTAGGTATAAAGTATGAATAAAGTATGGAAGTAGTTAATAATAATGTAACAATATTGGTTCACTAATTGTGAGAAATGCATCATACCAAAGTAAAATGCTAATAACGGGTTACTGGGTATGTGGTATATATGAACTTTCTGCACTATCTTTACAATTTTTCTGTAAATCTAAAACTATTCTAAAATAAAAGTTTATTTTAAAAAGTCACAATGAACAGAAAAAATAAAAACAAAAATTGAAAAACAGTAAAATATAAGAACAGTAACTCAAGAGTCACCTAAGTTGGTTGCATTTGGAAAGGACAAAATTCATAAAATTCTGCATGTGGGATCATAGATAGAAAGCAATGTCTTTCATATCAGTTGGCTAAGAATAGAACAATTTAAACTTGAAGCCTAGACAGGAGGGCTAAGAACAAGTGCCCTGGAGGGCAATCTGATTAAGCTGTACAAACCTGATTTGCCTCCCAGTATGTGAATATGTACCCCAACTGAAGAAAAGTAGTACACAGAACCAAAATTACAGGTAGAGTGTACATTGTTCTGATGACTTGCTGCAGAGAACAACTCTCTTTTTGGATAAGGTGTAAGACTAAAATTGAATGTGAGGGAGCTTGGCATTTAGGTGCAGACCATTTACTGCCTTTCTAGGAAGCATTGCCTCTGCTGAGGAGTCCTGTGAACTGATCTCTATGCTGATGAGCAAGGGCCTTCCTTCCTAACTGCCCACACACCACCTATGGATTTTCCAAAGAAGTCATGCTTAACCATGGCCCAAGAATTTCCTGAGTCCCATTCAAACTGCCCCGTGTAGACAACCCTATTTGTGCTGACTCAGAGCATGGGTAAGAGTCCTGAAACTAAGAATGGAATCCTTACCACCTAAAAAGGTGGTGGTGATGTAGAAGAAAAAGCCCTTGTGGTAGTTTGAACCTGTATGGACCCCAGAAAAGCATGTTCTTAAATTGAACACATCCCTCAGCGTTTGATGAGGCTACTTCAGTTAAGATGTGACTCACCTGTGACAGTTTGAAGCTTTTTGTGGATCCCAGAAAAGATCATGTTCTTGAAGCTAATGCATTCCTGTGGGTGTGGGACCCTTTGATTGGACAGAATTCAGTTAGGGGGACTTTGACTGGAGTACTTCAGTGAGGTGTGACCCAGGGTGGATCCTGGTTTTCTTGCTGGAGTCCTTTATAAACGGAGGACTAAAAGTAGCATAGTGAAAAAGCCGCAGAGAAGGAGAGAAGGAACTCAGAAGCTCAGAGAGGACCCTGGGAGAGAGGGCACCACAGATGGAGCAGCCAGAAGCGGAAGCAATGAGACCCAGAAGAGAAGCCGATGTGTCTATGTGCCTTGCCACTTGACAGGAGTCCAGGATCACCAGCAGCCAATGTTCAGTGAGACAGCATCTCTGATGATGCCTTGATTTGGACATTTTCACAGCCTCGGAATTGTAAGCTTTAAACCTAATAAATTTCCATTATTAAAGCCAACACATTTCTGGTATATTGTTCAGGATGGGACTTAATTCTCTGTGTCCTCTATAAATGAAATGAATACAGAGAGAGACGGAAAAAGTCACAGAAGCTGAAAGCAACAAAACTGGAAAGAGAAGAGGGAGACTAGCAGATGCCTCCATGTACCTTGCCATGTGGCAGAGGAGCCAAGGGTCACTGACAGCCAGTCTTTGGGAAGAAAGCATCCCCTTGATGTGTCTTGATTTGGACATTTTCTTGGCCTCAAACTGTAAGTAATAAATTTCCATTGTTTTAAGCCAACCCATTTTAGGGTATCTGCTTTAAGCAGCCTAGCAAACTAAAACAGCCCCATTACCAGAATTTGGGTGAGATAAATAGGGTGACCCAACCCTTTTACAAGCCTGCCTTCTTTGCAATCTCTTCCTTTGATTCTGTGGACTACCTACTACTCTAATAAATCCCTTTTCAAAGCTCAACGCAAGTCATATAGCCATGCCTAGCTTTAAAAAGAGCAGGGAAGTGCAATCCTACTATGATACAGGGAGCAGAGCTAAAATATCTGGTAAACTGCCATACAGACATAAATGTGGGAGTTGTACCTTGGCCACTTTCCTTTAAATTCATCCTGAGCTACCCTGCTGAGTAAGTTGAAGCTGCCAAATTTTTGGTGTTAATATTAATTCTCATAGCAACAAGCTGTGATGTCTCTGGGTTATAATTTTATCACAGATTCTATCCAAAAAAGATGCTAGGCTGTGAAGCAGAAAGCTCTGATTTAATTGTATGTTATTCAACAATCATTTAAGTAAATAAAAATAGAAATAGGACGGAAAAAGACTCAAAATAACCATTTACATGAATATTTTTATTATTAGATGTCATGATGTAAAAAAAAAAAAAGCTTTCCATTCAGCATTTTAGATCAGTTAGGGTGTATTTTTAATGCAGTTAAATGGCATTCAGTTACAAGTCTAAACAAGAGTTTTCTGCAAATAAAAGGTAAGATAGATCATGCACACAGTAAAGAGAACAGCTTAAAAGCATTTAAAAGAATAATCAGCATCATCATAGAGGAAAATACTATATTTTGAAATTTTAAAAATATTTAAGAACCTTTAAATATTAGTTTTGCTAACATGCTTAAAAACATAGACAAGTAATTATCACATAATTTGGAGCATGTGCAAAAGATTTCATTAAGATAATAGTCTGTAAGGTAGCTTTGCAAACTCCCATGTCTACAGGGCCTGGTGGGTCAGATAAATTAGTGAAATGGCCTGGGTATGGCGATGGGTAACTGGGCACCGCGGCTGGTCTGTGTGCATGCTCTATCTGCATCAGTCAGGATAGGCTAGATTAGGGTGCATCCTACCTGTCCATCAGGGTGGGCTGGGGCCTCTGCTCTTTGTCATTAGAACATCCACTATCTAGCACATCATTGGTTACTCTTGCAGAAGAGTGTATCTTCTTTTGCTTATTCCAAGTTTTTTTTTTTCTTAATTTGAAAGATGTTAGAAAGTGTGTGTGGTGGTTTGAAACTGCATGTACCTCAGAAAAACATGTTCTTAAATTTAATCCATTCCTGTGGGTGTGAACGCATTGTAAGTAGGACCTTTTGATAAGGCTGCTTCAGTTAGGGTGTGGCCCAGCCCAGTCAGGATGGGTCTTAATCCTAGTACTGGAGTCCTTTGTAAAGGGAATGAATTCAGACAGGAGACAGGGAAAGCTACAGGGGGCAAGAAGCTGAACCCTGAAGAGAAGGAAGGGACCAGGAAGTGCTGCCCTGTGCCTTGCCATGTGACAGAGGAACCAAGGATCACCAGCAGCCAGCCCAGAATGCCACAGTCTCTGGGGAGAAAGCATCACTTTGGCGATGAATTGATTTGGACATTTTCTCAGCCTCAAAACTGAGCAAATAAATTCTCATTGTTTAACACGACCCATTTCATGGTATTTGCTTGAGTAGCCTAGGAAACTAGAACAGTGTGATGGTTATTAAGAGTGGTCACAAATATTCTAGCTCTTATTTTGTGCAAAAGGTAAGGTTGCACTTAGCTGCCACTTGTGGGTAGATGTGACCACATAATTGGCTTGGCTAATAAAATACGAATAGGAGTGCTGCGCAGAAACTGTAAGATCCAGCGTGTGCTTTGCCACATGGTCTTTTCTTCTTTCAACTCCAACAAGATTTACCATCAATTTTTAAAAATGTGGCTATTCAAAGAGAACTCTTATATAAGATAATTATAAACCACAGGTTAAGAAGTAGAAACGATTTTTACTAAGAAGTATAAAACATCACATACTGTACTTGTTTGGTGTTCTTTTTATTTTAAAAGATAAAAGTTTTGAAATACAGACACTGCTATACCTCCTGTAATCCTTGCCATTAATATTAGAATGTATTTAAAAGTAACTTTGATATTTACTTTTTAAAAACATAATGAAGCACTTAGATTCAAATAAATGGTATTTAATATCTGATAGAAGATCTAAAATATTTAAATTATATAATTATAGTGCCTGTATTTTCTCAAAATGAAACACAAAAGTGTTATCTGCAAGGAACTCCACACCATGACTTTGTTCTCTTCTAATGTCTGTTTCTGGTTCTGTTAGTGGAGAGCCTGGGGAAAACCATTCTTATGTCATCACATTTCTGGCCAATTCCATACCTTCTCAACCATGCCCAAGATTAATTGGAGGGTTGTAGTGGATAGGCAGGAGCACAGCTGAGTTATATTTAGCTATATGTTGCAAAGCAATAAATACTAATTCCCTTGCTTACAAATCCCCCTCCTCTCTCCCAGGTTTTTTTTAGTGCAATTGACTGTTATAAGAATTGGCTTCCTATTAGACACAGAAGACATGGTTGCAGGCTGTTCACAAATTTAGGACCAGAATCTGATGGAATATAAATTTTTTTATTTTATAAGGACACATGAAAATGTGAAGATGTAAATGTTTCATTATTTGAGTTGAACATTAAATTTTTTTTTTTAAAGATTTATTTATTATTTATTACATATCCCCCCCCCCCCACTTTCTGCTTGCTCTTGCTGTGTGTCCATTCTTCTGTGTTTTTTTCTATGTCTGCTTCTTGTCTCCCCCCGTCCCCGCGGCGACGCGCCGAGTCGGCCCTCCACGGCGGTGGCTCGTTCCGTTCCAGGGTGGCTCCATTCCGTTTCCACAGGGGGCTCCGCTCCATGTTTCGCGGGCAGCAGTCCTCCATG